>JAQGAK010001040.1:0-42464 GCA_034696945.1 Lipothrix lubbocki
CAAACAGTGGCTGACGAAATGATGGCTGACGAAATGTCGACTGACGAAGCTGTAACTGACGAATCACTCTATAACCCAATGAAGCACTGACTACATATATGGATAGATGCCAGTTAGAATTACGGAGTTAACTCAAGCTTCTCGCATTTCTATGGAGTGCTGTCCCTATAACAGGCGATCGTGTCACTGTTGCGAGGGTTCATTTACACTTTGTCACTGCTCCCTTATTGTCATTTTGTCTTTGTAGCGAAGGATAAAAGCTACTATCTGTACTTCAGTTGTATGACTGAATACTTTGCCGACTGCTCCATGCAAAAAGGTAAAAGGCTGTTAAAAGCGTTGGTTATTTTACCATAATCCACTACTCATATGTTTATCGTCATTCCAGAAAGTGTTTGTACGTACATACTAGATCAAACCGACGATCACCATGATTCAAAATGACGGTGTCCATTGCGAAACGGTGAGTGAAAGCATATAATTTGCATTCCACAACGACCATGTTACCTTAAACTCTACGTATGTGTGGGCGTAGAAGTTTCAGTTGAGGTGAATCGATAAAATGATATAGTTGTGCGTTTCAACATTGCAGTGGATTTTCTGGGTTGAAAGGCTTTCATATATATAGAAAACTTCATGCAAATTACAGGACGGCATTACTATTTAGTACACACTAAATAATATGCGACGGCTTAGAATAGTAATACGCGTGGGTAACCAGCAAGAAAAGCAACACAATGTAGGAAGGACTACATTGCCACATTCACGATATGCAAAGGTATTAAGTGTCGGCAGGAAGGTTTCTCTCGCTTTCTCTCGCTATTGACTACTGACTGCCGGAATTAAAACCCAAGAGCTAATTCCACGCCGCTGGTATCTAGTACTAGTTGTAGCTACGGAGCAAATTAGAATCTATGTCCTCCGTATCAGCAAGTTTGAATCAGAACAAAAGTTGTGTTGTGTATAGAATAGCGTGGGGTCCTGATTATAGCATTACAAAACAAAAGGAATCTGTACATAATTGTACGAATTTATTGCTTCGATATAATAACGAGGATAGTTTTATACACTTGAAGAGCTTTCTATTGGTTTGGTATTCTTTTCCGCGTCTTAGGGAACCTTGCAAACTTGGTTGTATATGTGTCTATAATAGTGTATACAAGTTCGTATCGTGCTTATTTATATCCATAGTTTTTATTACTGTATATCAATGAAATCAGTGAAGAGTTTTATGAAATACCCTATATATGCATTTATCAACCGCAAGGTTTGCTCAATTTGTACATCACCCACCACCCCTTGTTTTGTAGTAGATTTCTAACTACATGCCGGAAGAGATTTCTATTATGATTTTAATGAAAGCACGATAGTATGAATGGGACTAGAAGTATTATCTTTGTCATCTTGGTCCCCGAAGTTCTTCTATACATAGATTACACAATTCAAGAGAATTTCAAGCCGCTGTGTACTTTGTAATAATAGCATCTGCAGGATATACAAGTGCATTCACCCATGCCTAACATCTGTTTTCATCATGCTTATTACTATTGCTTTTATTATTATGATACACTATCTATATATCCTGGACACTATGTGTGTAGATAGTGCTAGAGACAAAACGTCGACTAGATGTAGTTCCAGGTACTTAATACCTCTCTACTTATACGACAAGAAGTCACTTCTAATCATGAAACGCACTTGCACTTTAGTTTAAGACATAACTGATGATACATTGAGGACCAAAATGGAAAGCATGACTTAAAGTATGGCTTGAGAGAGTGTGAATTTACACTGGTATATTCTATTTAAAGATACTGTTCCGTGGACACAACTATATGAATACAGGTTACATGTACATACATATGCTGTAGACGCACTTGCATGATGTTGTGTTGTGAATTCTCATGTATCTATGTATTTCCATTCAAAGCATTGCCTTGTAACACATTAAAATATCTTAAGTGCAATATCTAAACGCTCTTCTCTTCCCTACACAAGTCAGTCATTATATAAGGACATTCATTATATCAATAGATTTACTCGTCTCCTATACTTCATGCTTCAGAAGGGAAGGGGGAGGCTTTTAAATGAGATGCTTAAACAAGTGTAGGGTGACAAGGAAAATATGCGATGAAATTATTTTGACGGGAAACGGATCCGTAATCATAATTGGAACAGTGCAGAGCACACATATGTACATAGCAATGAATACAATCTGTTTTTAATATGTATTTCATTCAGAGAAAGGGACAAAATGTAGAATCAAAATGTCATTTGAGGATTATTCATCGTTCCCCGAGCAGCCTCGCCTCGATGAAATTTAATTGCATTTCTTAAAAAACTCGGAAGAAACTTCTACAAAGAGGGTGAGGTTATGTTATTCATATTTGCTGGAACACCCTTGGAATGAACGTAATTACGCACACTACCTACAACGTAGTATATTGGTATTACTTGGTAACATTACTACATGGGAACAAGACAGCGAAATGAGCAATGGCTCACTCTGAAATTAATCCAATTTAGCTCCGTGTTATTGATAAATCAAAAGTTAATCAAGTAAGTCAGGGAAACAAACTTCTGCTTGCTTATTACTATAGCATTTATACGAAAGTAATTTGCTGATTTCCCATCAGGTAAAACATCGAAAGTTGTAATAATTGCTAATTTTTTGAGCTTATCAAGCACATTGCGGAGCTGAATTCATCGAAAGTTTTCGTTTAAATTGCTCTATCAGCCTGCAATGGTAAGTAAGTTATATTTATACTATCATACATAGTTTCTTTATAATGACAGATTTACAGGGAAAGTTAGTTTGGGAGATTGAAGTCATAAAAAATTTGGCTATCGCACATATATTCATTTGTCATTAGGAAATATTTACAGCTCTATAAATCTCTTAGAATGAGCTATAAATTCATGCACTGATAAAACCCTTGACATTAACATAGCTTGCATGCCGATCTTATGAAAATTGAAACGCAGGGAATTTCTCTTTTATACTTTTATGACTTACTGCAGCTCCTATAAAGTGTTTAGTATAAGTAGTATACACAGTTGGAACGTCTACACAAGAATTTGTGTTTGGTGACCAAGCTTTTATCACCCGTGACATGACGACATGTGAGCGTGCTGGAGATGTCAAGCTCCTATCGTGCAAGCTCTTAGAGTTAGGACTTACTACTATCAAAGAGGCCTGTCATAGTTAGCTGAACGTGATAGCATCAAAGAAATGTGTAGCAAAGAGAAAGGAAAGGAAAGCGAAAAAAGACAGAGGATCAAAATCTACGTGACTCGTCATTCTTTGTGTAACTCTTTGCTTATGGACCTGTCAGCTACTCAGAGAACGCTGTATTAGAGCAAAAAAGTATCCACACAACAGCAACTTTACAGCTGAAAATACATTTGTAAGAAGAATGGAAATACATAAGTAAGAACAAGTTGTTAACGAAACCAAGTACATTGGAGCATGTACTTACATAAGAACGTTAGAACTTATAAGCCTGTAGTAACCATTATGATTTTCTGCCTGAAGCGTCCACGGTTTTTTACGAAGCTTCATTATTATAGCCGTATTTCTTGTTTTTTATCGTCATGGCTTTTTTTCTATATAAGGTAAATACTTCCTACACAGCGACATCAGTACTATAAGTCTATTTGTGGCTACTGTGCCGACAGTCCAGTTGTCAGCCAGGCTTCATGTCAGATTTCGGCTGTGGTTGCAGGAGTTTATATCAGGGCTTTATGGATCCAATTGTAATATTAGATCACTGGTTTTTACAACATACAACGACTGGAACAGTTGCTTTTACTGTACAAGTGAAATTGTAACAGTGCACATTCAGTGTTTTTACAAAAAAAAATACTTGCGTAAAATTCCAATAGTACGAGTATCTACCCCATGAGAGGTAGTGAAGAAAGGTCCCATTTATTTTCCAGGACAAAGCAGTCAGATGCACATTCACGCATGTAAACGGACGTGCTATACATAGTAAAAGTTCAACTCGGATCAACAAATTCTGTTTCACACACTGACTCAGCCATGTGAATTTCCCTCATAGTAGTTTTTATTGCATTTCTCTTACTTGACTTCCAAGTCAAGCCTCAGTTTTACGCCAATGTTCCAGATATCTAGCTGTAAAATATATATATCTAAAATATACGGAAATCCAAAAATATATGGAACTACATATAATCATGTTCTTGCTATAAGTATCAACCCACTGCTACATTCTTAGCTTGCACAAGCTTGTATAGAATATTACAGGGTTGGCAATACATGAACAGCGTATATATCTAATACTCTGAAGTTTAATCGGGTATCCTCATAAGCTTTTTACACAGGAGAGATATCTACAGTTTGAGCATTGGGAAAACCGAAAGCAGAGTGGTACAAAAAGTGCGAAACGCATTCGTGTGTGTGTGTGTAGTTTTCATCGGCAAAGGGAACCGGCGGTAGATACTGTTGAGCTGAAGATCAGCGGCGTGTCTATATAATTTAGTATTCAATACACTTCCACACCAAAATGATAATATAGGCCTGTAGATTTGTAGATCAATGGCATACGACTATGAAAACATTGGTTTTTTGTGCCTGTACAAAAAATTCTATATTCTTTTGCTCCCAGCAGTTCAAGCAGCCAAGATATATACTTATTGCGGATGATATGAAAGAAAGAAGGATATTGCACAGAAAGTTTGCAAGTGTACAGCAGATGGCTTTCAATTTTCAGAACCATGGCCGTCACATGTCACCGCTATGCTGCAATGTAATGATATCCCAGGAGAAAATCAAATTAAAGTCTTTGGGTTTATACAAACTCAGTTGTGTCAACAAACACATTCCCACCATACTTACAAGAGTACAAATCATTTTTCATTAGCAATCTTACTTAAGAATCTCATTTTAAAGGGGAAAAAATCTACCTTTCGGGAAAACTCATTTTAGATTTTGTTGTTGTTGGGAAGGGGTATGGGTGGCGTTTTCCATGTCGTACAACAACAACGACAAAAACGTGAGATAAGAAATGAGGCTCTAAGCTCTCCGTAAATTATTTTTTGAAGAGTTGATAATCTTGTTGTACACGATGAAGGGTTGAACCTATTTTTTTTCTCTTAAATGTAGTTCTGTAGTAACGTGTTTCGTAGTATGTTTTAGTGTGACTCCGGTTTGAGTAACTGCTGCTTGTTGTTACACACCCTTTGGTTTAGTATAGTAAGGTTCTCATCATTATTATTACATTAGGTATTCAAAATGTGACCCGAAAAACTTGTACGAGGTAAGGGAGTGCAAGATGTTAGAACACGAAAGTTAAAGACAGGAGGGAAAGTGTGGGAGTGAGTTTTAAGAAATATTGTCGGATTCCAAAAGGAAAAGATTTATGCAGGTTGCGGTTGTATGTGTATTGGACGAAATATTGAGATTTATATGAGCTAGTTGGGAGTAGAGGCTGCCGCCACCATGTAGGGGGGAATAAATTTTCAACCTTTACTCCCACACGAACTGCATGTGTAAGTATATAGTGATGGCAAAAGGGATGAAGGAAACATGGGGTGATAACATTTTACCTAGACATTATATACTCACGCAGGCTATACACAATAACAAATACACTCACACGGGAGTCACGAGTCTAGTAATAAACACTTTGTAAAAGAGTTAACGGATCCATTTGAGTCGGCAGACTTTTATCTGGGGATGTTATTATTGTGACTATCAGTTGCTTCATTTCCTTTTGTGATGATGTGAAAACTTGTGGAAAATTTACCTACCCCTTGGCCTTTCTTAACCTGATAAATGAGTCTATTTCTGAATACAATTCAGGTCTCGGGAGATTTTTAGAGAAAATTAAAATTTTAAGAGATTCTCCTAACATGCATCTCTCTGTTATGTTGAAGCAATTTATTTATATAATTACATATCTATGTATTTATATACGTATAGTTCTGTTTTATTACACAAACCTTTGCACTTGTGCATTCACGGCTCACTTGGCGCTGGAAGAAGAAATTATTCTAAAACTCTCTGCCGAGACGGCAATTGTGGCATAAATTATTGCAGCGCTTGCTCTTATTGTCGTTATTGCTTTTCACGAACAAAAAATACTGTGATTGGAATCTTGTGCACAAACTGCTCAACTCTCTATGAATGTATCCTACAACACTCTTCAAGTTTTAAATAGTGTGGTACAATATTTACAGTATGCCCAAGATAGAGACACAACACTGTATAAGCTGTATTGCACATGCATATAGCACTCTTTTGTTATATAGTTCACCACACTGGACTTAGATTCCTGGCTGGCTGGAAACGACGCTCATCCGCAAAGTGTATTTTGTATAGTTCATCCACTTTGCTTCCTAATGTTATTAATACAGTTAATGTGTATACAAGAAATGTCACAATTATTTCAATTGGAATTCTCACATTGTAGATCACAAGGACCGAGTTGATTAGCCAAGCGGAGCTGTAGACACTAAAAGCGTCACTATACACAAGCTGCTCCTGGAAGTTTGTGTTGAGATTCTATGGGAAAATAATAATGTACCAGTGTGACAGTGCCGCTGTCGCGTGTTTAGTCCTTATATGATTATGTCGCTGTGGGTAACTCCATTACGGCCGCGAGTACATGTGTGCTGCCTGGTTATTATAGGACAAGTGTCTCGGGTAAACCGAATGACAATGAATGGTTTCACGTGTGTGTGTCCTCTCGTCTCCAGATTAATACAAATGATGGTCGTAATTTAGATTTTAGACTGCGGCAAGACAGTCTCGATTCACATTGCTAGACACAGTGGGCTCTCATCTAACTAAATATATGCCATTCCTCTTACTAACTTATATACCACCCTGACTATTTTGTGCTAACTTCACTAGCCAACTTGTCTGTGTATCTAACCTTCTGACTATTCCACACTTTAAGAGAAAGAGTACCTATACCGTATTATTAGGATGCCAGGACCGTACTACAGACAAATGTAGCGGCACGCTCTAATGTTTTATTTCCAAAGCATACCTTTTATCGCGACGTTTTCTTCGTAAAATCCAACCATAAAAGGCTGTCACTCTAGGCGGACTCTGCATTTATTTCAATAAATCCAGAGCTATTTTCAGGACAGAAATGCAATAAATTTTGCACTTTCAACTCCATTTTGACCTTATTTGTGTCCTCCGTGTAATTAGTATTAATTCTTTGTCTCTTGAAGTTTCCAATGCCTCCCATGTTTGATGTTATACTACGCTTCCTATATAGTCCTTGCGGTACAACTGTCACGTCATAAATTTAAATTTTTATATCGTTCTCGGCCAAAAGTGTGAATGCAAATAATATTATACTTGTTTATCATTTTTGTCACTCGGGCTGTAAATTTTGTGCAAAACAAGTTTTATTGTCAGGTTTGGCTGTTTATAGAACAAGTAGAGCTGCATAGATTACATTAACGTTTCCCTTTACTTACTTGTCGGCGAACCTTTTATGATGACAATGTTGAATACAAAAGTATATTACACACACAAGTTTGATGGTAGAACGGGAATAGTAGATGTCATAAGAGACAGCAAAAGCAACTCTCCATCCTATCCTCCCCAATTATTAGTGGTAATTCAGTCTACTATTGTTCCGACAACTCCTGCTACTAGCTGTACATACCTTGTAGTAATAATATAGAGAGTTTTTGAACTACAGCGATGGAATGGTGAATGAGCCCTGTGGGGCACTTTTGCCTCCAATGAGAAAGGAATATCAAATGTCTTTATGGCGGACTCGCCTGCCTCTCTCACGAGTCACTTATGTATACACGAGTTTATCTATCATAACAGTGTATGTATATTATATAGTATCTACCCCTAATTTCCAACACGCCATCATATCCTCTTTAATTAACTCCATGGAGCTGTAAAAGCAGAGTCGGTAGAAGAACAAAGTATGTAGGGAAATATATTGAGTATGCTTGTGGGCTATGTGATAGAAGATCATCTCTATAAAACCATCACCAAGAAGTCACAGTCATTACAAATTACTACTACTACTGCAGTTCTAAATAAACTTGGATACTAATGCAGTTCTCACATGTTGTTGTGCTGCGGGGTTTCTGTGCAGTATGTGATTGCTATTGTGAGTTATACGAGCACTGCTGTTGTCACATAAGTACTTATACTAAATCCATGTTTTCTATTTATACACAGTTATTGTATCTGTACTTAAAAAGTTTTGCATTGTGCATGAAAAATATTCGGAATCTACTCACAAGTTTTGAAATGCACGCATATGATGGGACGAATCCGGATGAACATGCAGTAATGATCTTTAAAAAGTTTAATACACACGGCAGTTCTAAACTGCAGCTGGGTCGCTGTTTTATTATATAGGAATTCGTGGCGTAAGATTTAACTCGGTCTTTA
This sequence comes from Lipothrix lubbocki, assembly GCA_034696945.1. NCBI lineage: Eukaryota > Metazoa > Arthropoda > Collembola > Symphypleona > Sminthuridae > Lipothrix > Lipothrix lubbocki. Next base: position 8,402 of record JAQGAK010001040.1, read on the forward strand.
CACCACACCACAGTTTAAATTCTTGGTTCCTATTTACTGCTTTCAAGAAACTTCGGACTGCAGCTGGAGATTTTTACTCTACTATTCCTATCTTCTCTGGATGTAAATGCGTGAAGAAAGGCGGAATTGGAATATAAGGGAATGGTAACTGCTTCGTATTATCTCTGAGTAAACTACAATATAGCCAGTTTGGTTGTCTAAACAACAGTAATTGAGGCAGAGATTTAAACGTGCCTGGAATTCGTCTCTGTTTGGATATATATGTGCGTATCTCTGCGCAAAACAAACAGCAACTATCTTTTTATCTTTTCCTCTCCCTTGGTCCTGTCCCATCTCTGAAACTAACTAATTCCTGGAATTGTCTCTTAAATTGAGGAAAACCGAATATCACACAGGAACTTGCACACCGTTAAGATGTAGTTTTGTGGTTGTAACTTATACACAGAATCTCAATATTGTAGAGTTTCTACAGTAAGTCTAGACGTGGTTTCGTTTGAATTCTTGGATTTGAGTAGATATGTATATTTAGTGCAAAGCTGCCAAAGTGTCTCAATATTGTGAAGGCTTCAGGAAGGGACATTGTAAATTCCAAATATATTGTGAGGCTACTTCGAAGGAAGAAGATCCGTAGATCGGTGGGCGAGATCACTGCAGCTTTGCATGCATAAATAAAGACCTGAGACTAAAATGGAATTATTTACGAAGCTAATAAACAAGCTTATATACAAGGGTAGATGGCTATTCGGAAATCAGCAAAAGTTGAAATAAATGGTTTGAAAACGTGCCACCTTTAAACCTTGTATATACACTATGTACCACGATGTTCTACTGAAGTATGTACCGCTGGTCTGGAAGGGAACTTTTCCCAATTTCCTCCTTTCCATACGTATACATATACTATACCCGGCCTATGCCAATATATTGTTGAAGCGAAAAGTGAATCGTGTCGGGGTTAGGTAAGATTACCTTTACAAGGTTTTAAAGAAGATTTAGGACTTAAGGTGTATGCACATACATGTTTATCTTTCAAATTGTACCACTGCACAGGATTTAGATACTTTCCTAGTAACTGCTTTCTATCCATTCAATATGTAAAGACGGAGAGGAAGTTACGATTCCAATTTAGTTTTTTATTTTTCCCGTTTATACATCAGTTAAACTGCCTTCCTCTGGCATTTAAGCCTTGAGGTTCATAAAAGAAAATAAATGAAACTTTGACGACGGAGGGAGGATTCCATGAAAACCTCTGTAAGTATAAAATCTTTCGTAATTGAGTTCGCATCCATATGTTTGTAGATAATAATATTACCTACACCTAAAGCAAGCAAAAGGAAGAATCCGTATTTACTACAGGTTCAATGTTTTCATTTAGTATTTATACTTACATTTAATGCATCTGTTTGTTCTAGACTAAATGTTACATGTATCTAAGTATTATTGAAATTGCACTTGGAAAACAAAACAGTTGGCTATGGAAAAGACTCTCAAGGAGTTCCAGCAAGGCTTTGGTAATTTGCAATCCATCCGACGTGATTGATTAGCTTTGCAGCTCTGCCTGTCTCTCCCTACCCAAATTTCCTGCTGTACCACACAAATTCCAGATTTTCGACAGCAGTAGTGGTGAATACAAAAGTAGAAAATCCTGTTTAACATTACTTTCATTCCTACATGCTACATTCCATCTGCCTTCCCATAATGAGAAAGAAACACTGCTATTGCTGTCATTGCGCCATTTGTTTTAACATCCACACATGCTAATATGCACGTTTGTAAAACTTATTGCTCATGGTGGTAGAAATGTTCTTATTGCTCACACGGTTGTAGAATACTGTGCCATGCCTATCTATTTGACTTAAACCGAGAAATGTTATTCTTTCAGCAGCAATTCCATATTCCTTGTTTAGGAATGAGCGTACAGGAATTTGCCATCAGAGTTTTGACAGTACATCTATTTGTATGTAGAATGGATGGAAGACATAGGTAGGTGTAGCTTATAAGGAATGTAGCATCCTTTGTAAGAATGCGTCTGTCAAATCTGCAAGACTGTTAATATGGATAAATGTACTTTACCCACTTTACAAACGACTTTTTCGCATGCTTTTTTTTCGTTTTTCGCCAAGAACTAAAAACAACTACAGTAGCAATGAGCTAATGTGGGGATAAAATGTTTTAGGATTGATGCTCTATATATAACTATATGTAATATCCTTACCACAACCACCTCGCGTGGAATGAAATTAGATGAGTTGTGTGCACACAGTAAGTTATAGTTATAAGTACGGAAGATCTGGAGGAACTGGAAAGTAGTAATATCTCTTGACTGCCAAATAATTTGCAGGCTTCCGCAGATGTTACTCCGACGAGTCTAACGGATATGCCATTATATTTACTGGGGATCTTGCTATAAGAGGTCTAAAATGTAGAAATCTACCGACATTTTACCGTCTCTGGTACGAACCCTGCTCTTCCGTAATTCTCTCCATATATATAAAAAAATTCTCCGTGTATGTGTATATGTGGAACTTCCAACAACCAGCGTATTTATGCGTCCAAAAACTTTTGTCTGGTATATTTGATTGTATTCTTATTACTTAACGTGCTCCACCAAACTCTTTCTCTCTCGTTTACCCTCACGTTCCCGAATCTGGAACCAGCGCTTGGTTCAGAACAATAGATCTGAACTATCAGTCTTAATTTCCTACAGTGATTCATGTATCCACCGTACGCCGGAACAGTTACTGCGCGGAGGATGTGAACATGTAAAGTCCTTTTTAGATTGTAGCAGCACCAGGACCCCTGCTTCCTATAGACATTCAACTTCACTTCTTTCCTTTTCCATTTGAACACATTCTTCCAGAAATTCCCAGTATAAATAAATGTTTATTTCATTTCGAAATGCTATTTAAAGGTTTTAAAAAGCTGAATGGCGCAACAACAACAAACTTTTGACTACATTCAGGATGATGATCTATGTATAGGTCGTACATACATAACGTCGTACCTCTCTTGATGAAGCAAGATTGTGTGCATAATATTATAAAAATTCTTGCGTACCGGTTGCAACACTATATGCAAGAGTTCCTTCTAGACAAGTTATATGCAAACTTTAATGGGTTTTTTCGATTGGATTCTCTCTTTATCTTTTACTACTTCTTGTTTTCATGTTATTCTCCTTGGCTGACTTCAGCGGCATAGAGCAGGAGTGAGTGAGTGAGAGTAGAAAAAAGGAAACAAGTGTTGAACTTGAGCCAAACCTTTCATCTCTGTCAGATCTTTTTAATACAAACTGTTTTTCTTATAGTTTTCTCAAGCAAGTAGTAGACTTTTGTGATGTTGTAAGATTGTTAGGAAAGCTCTGCTTTCTCTTTCCTGGATGATATCCCGAAAGCGTGTACTTACAACAGGAGAGATAACGACCATATTTGGAGGTTCAGTTGAAGCGTTCTAGCGGCATTATCCTATTCCTCCAATGCTCCCACCTAGACTGGATATGTATGTGTGTACATATTCGTTTATTATATATACAAATGTTATAACAACAACTGTCTTTACACATGATGATATCACTATAGCTGTTGTGTACTATCTCCATGAATGCAAGCACACACACAACCTTCCTTCACACACTTCCTTTCTTATTTTGACTGCTACTCCTTAGCCTTTTAGTCTGCTACATTTTTCTCGTGTAACTGCACTCTTGTGAGAAGAGAGATGCTCGTAATTCTTCAGGATATTGCTTCTTGTCCCACCATGTGCCAGGATATAACCTGAGTTCCTCTTTTCCATTGCTACTTCCAACCTGCAGATGCATTGCTCAACAGGATACGTTTACATATATAAGGTATGCCTGCATAGGTAAGTATGTATAGCACATGTATAGGTATGTTGCATTTTTCTAGTTGCAATGAAAACAAACGAAGCTTGATTATACTACGTATATGTAGCATGCTTAATGGTATTAAAACCTCTCTAGTCTCCGTCCCTCTCTCGCTTGTCATGTTTTAAGACGTAAGCCTACAAACGGTCGTATTTTCTTAGCGAGTGTCTTAAAATGAAACGTGTTTAACTCAGTAAATGTCTATGTCAATCGGTCTCGCGTTACCATTTACACCTTGAAATGGTCAAAGTTTTTCCGGAGGAGGAGGAGGAGGGAATTTTTTACAACTGTTTTACTTTTACGAGCATCTCCATCTCCGTATCAGATGTGTTTTCTCTTCGACTGTGTTTTGTTACTCTTGCTGACTAAAACCAACCCAGTGACGAATTATGTAGGATAGCAGGACTTTCACTTCATACGAGTGAATAGTAACACAGTGCTCGTGTGTGTATCATGTGTACTTTTATAGAAGTGATCATACAGTAGTTTGCACGTTACCAAAAGCGTATAGCCTCTAGATTGAACAGGATATTTATGGTAAAACCATAAGCTGTTTATGAGTATTGGTTCATGTTAAACTGTTGGAAGTAAAAACTGGGAGTGAAAATTGAAAGTGTCACTTTTATCTTTATGACAAGAGCTCTTCAATGTAGTTTTTGACTGGAAAAAGTACCTATCTACACACTCACTGTATATGGGACAAATTGCTCAAATGGTGGAATTGAGTTGAATCGAGAATGAAATCGGTTTCCAATCTGATACTTTATTGTTACTTGAATAGAATTTTAGTAGTATAGTAAAGAGTTTTGCTAAAGCTGTGTGTATCAAAAAAAGAACTTTGTCCAGGAAGTATACTACTACAGTATCATATCCATTTGGATATAGAAGTTGACGGTTATGGTGAACCGACTAGCTCGCGAGTACGAAGCTTAGTTCGAGCATTGCCTAGAATGTTATGAGTCCCTCGTAAAAATCACAGATCGTAAAAATACTATGATGAGATTTTTGATTTGATTTTCTCTCTTCTACCAATAAGAATCCTTTCTATCCAATCAATCTTTCTCACTCTATAACTTTAACTCGTATGTCCGTGCATTATACACAATGAAGCTACATAGATAAATACCTATAATATAAATACTTATAAGAACTATAAACAAGTAATCATATGTATATGTAAGTAATGAAAATACATTAGTATCGGCGAATTCTCCGACATTTTGGTATACAACAATAATGGCAAGTCAGTCCTTGCCCAGAGTCTGTTTTTCCGAGTATAGAAGACCCTGATCAGTTAGGATTGGGACTCCGAGAGACAGGTTAAAAGTTAGTCCAGCGAGGTTATTGACGGGGCAGGCCTTCTGCGGGCAAATCCAAGTTTTTCCGAAGGTTCAATAATTCACAGACATAGAGAACTAGTAGCCTCGCAGAAGGTCCTTTCCGATCCGATATATTATCGTCATGGAGAAATATGGAGAGAACCTGTCCTAAAGTTTTATACTCAGTTGCTCAAAACAGGAGCTGAACTGCGTTCAGTGCAGTATCAGACTGGAAATCAGTGTGAGGGTATCACTAACAATAAGCGAAGGAGCTCTGCCACTATGTGGGTACTACTATGTGTGTGGGAGTAAAAAAAATCCTTTTTTTCTAGTCAAAAGACACATGGTCCTTTGCTTGTTTTCTAAAGCTGGAGCAGGGACGGTATAGGAACGTGCGAGTCGTTTGTCTATCTCATCCTAATCCGGTCGATCCTTATGAGGACGAATGCGTCTTCGACTGCTAGCTACCCTCACGGTCTCTACATACTTTAGTACATGAAGTAAAGAGGTTTTAAACGAACTTTCCACTACAGGAATGTCCGTCTTGGTCAACACACTTCGTATAAAACTAAGTGAGATTAAGACAAAAATCTCTACGGGCTGGTTGTGGTTAAAGGTTGGTAGCTATAAACTTTTTGTTTCATTATGATTAAGATTGTAACATCGTTTTCTTTTTGAGCAGGAAGGCGTAAGTATATAAGGTTATATAGATACTTTCAAGATCAAATCTAACGGAAAAAATACTAAATCAAACCAAAAAGCGTTTTTAAAATCGGGCTTTTGATCCATAAGGGAACCTAGTGCCGAGTTATATTATGGGTTACAACGTGTCTACTTAAGGAAAATTATACTTGTACATAAATTATATGGGTTTAATCTATTCTGTCGAAGAAGCGTCCTACACTACTCGAGTATCCTCTTCAGAATAGTAATTCTCGTTGACATTGGAGTAACGTATGGATTATCTATCAAAGATTCGAAACGTATAGCGCTTCCCTAATCCTAGTTATAACTGGGACAATTCCTTTCCGGATTTTGCAAGTAGGAGCACGCACAGCAGATGCTTCTCTGCTAAAGAATGTAATGATAATGGAATTTCTTAAGTGTTGTGTTCAATGGCATTACAATACTTGACAGATAACGACTATCATTAGCGAGATTTAGCCAGGCGTAAAATAAGATTTATCCTCTTCTATATAGTTTACACAGCTGAGAGCCGCTTTTGTAGGCATTCATACCACATAGGCAGGCAGTATTTTACTTTGCTTAATTATTCTGTCCGAAAATTACTCCATTCAGGTAACTTACTTTCGGGAATATAACGCCGTTCCTCCTGTTTTTGCGAAGATCTCGCAAATACTTTAACCTTATCGTCTCACTCATTTTTTAAACGCTGCTCTCTACAGAATGTCGGTAGCTATACAGCATGTATTGCTGCGAACTCTTTAGGGTAATGTTTCATATGTACTGGTGTGCTGCAAAGAGTCCTAACCATGGGTAGCGTATAGGCGGGTGTGGAATCGCGTAATGTTTTCTGAATTAGTAATAAACAGAGTTGAGGTTGGAAGGAAACGGCAATTTCCCCGAGAATGAGTGTACCCCAGAAGACGAATGGGATATCAGGTTGAAATTACATGCACATTCACTTGAGAAACTTAGCCCATTTAACATTTTGTGGGAAAGGGCTAAAGCTACCACACATGAGTTCACAATGGTCTTTTCTATGCTAGATTTCTACATTTTTCACGAATTATTATGATGGAAAGCAGACGTACTGGTGCAGGATTGGGAAAAGAAGAAAATATTCGAGAAAATATTTTTTTCATTTCACACGCAACGTCTCCTCCCTTCCCGTCTTCGTTATAGACATTACGCCTGAGTTGCCCACAGGCATCCACACCAACACACAAGGAAATGGTTAGAATGGGGAAACTGAATCGAGACACGTTTTCCGGGTAAGAACGCTGCTCTAGTATTAGTTTGGACCCCACCTAACTATACGTGAATAGAGAAAATTCCTAAATTTTTATCACATTTTCAAGCTTGAATATAGTGTGAGTCTTAGTACTTTTCATGCACGGAAGTCAAAGGGTATCAAAAATGTGACTGTAGTTTTTCTAGTGTTCCACAACATGCTCTTATATGTACAGGTTCCAAAACATGTTGCTATATGCATAGCGATTTCAAGGAAGATCACCGACTACATAATAGTATACACAGTTAGGTAATGCACTTAATGCTTAAGAAAAGAAGAAGCCGAGATTGAGTGTAGACAAGACAGCGGGAAGGAATGGTGTGAATAATTCCCGGCGTTATCATAAATTATTCAAATCACAGCCACCATTTTATGGGTAGTGAGCACAAGCAAAAGGAAAAAAATGAGACGGAATATTTTCCATTGGCAAAAAAAAATGCTACTATTCTATACTTTATATGTGAACATTTCTCTTTTTCATTGCCGTACTTCAGTACCTTATCAACCTTTGTATATAATGTAGCAGGAACTTGGGGGAGCAGTCTTAAAGTTTGTTCTAAAATGGAAACTGTACATACTATACACTGCGAAAAACATAGCGCTTTAAACAGTTTATGCTGTTACAACACTTCAAACGGTTACATCACTTCGAATCGCTATAGAGCCGTTACATCAAACTTCGAATCACTATAGTGCCGTTAGAGCACTCCCAACAGTTAGTGTTGTTACAGCTAACTCAACCGGTCCTATACTGAACTATTATTTTTGAAATACTGTTATTCATGTACACATAAATTTTAAGCTGATCTGTTTCTTTCAAGTTTTACCAAACATTATCCGTACACGCTAAGACTAAGAAGCTGAAGATGAAATTGTTGTATTGCATAAGCAAACAAATGCTATCTTCCATGTCTAACTACTGCCAGCTTCCAGCGTTACGGGCTACGTATACACATAGTTTCTTGAGGACTGTGGCTATGAATGTAAAAAAAGATGAACCAAGGATAAATATGTCCACTTGGGAATTGCACCTCCTGTCAGTGCAAGCCAAAGAAGCATTTTTATGCTACAACATGCGTCATGTTAACTGTAATACGAATATTTATGTAGATAATACCTTCTTTTGGAGAACGCAGATGCCAAGGAATTGTCCGTCCAGTTAAAGATTCCACTTTTGGCTTCTTAAAAGTTATCCTACACACATAGGGGTCTTCAGTTGAAATCCAACCAGGGAAATACGTCTTCTCCGTAGATGTCTTTGTAGATATAGAAAACAACGGAAGTCTTCGAATGCACCAGGGATGTTCTTCCTCTGTTAGATCTCTGCAGAAAAAATAGAATTTTACGATTTAAAAGCACAGATTTAACATAAAGAGTGCACGTCCTGCTTGAACATGCAATAAGTAGTAGCTAGCTACTGTTCTGTACATATCAAACGACTTGTGTGGGCGCATTATTACGCTTTACGTTTTTAAAGCTATAAATTCAAATAGGAAAAGACAACCCCCAGTAGGATTTTTTTGACGTCGTACATATAAATATAGTAACCATAAGTGACATTTACAGATCTGATTCTTAATGTATCTATGTACTTCAACCGCTATACATAAGTATAAAAAGCCAAAAGTCGGGATCCACCTGAATAAAAATCTCTGACTGCCTGTCACTCCATAAACCAATTTACCTGTCTTGTGATGCGTATGAAAATTTTAAAGGCCAATTTACTCTTTTTCTCAGTCTCTTTACTTCGGGGGTACACTTACGACTCGGAGTCACTCACCTGTACCTAAAGATGTAAAACCAAAAGCTATACGGATGTTCTATCTCGTAGAACTTCGATTTCTTGTGACTTATTATTAGAGAGAGGCACAAGCGAAGGGGAATTCCCTAAATTTTGAATTTACTTGGCGTTGTCTCTTGTATTTTTTCCCATTTTCTAGTACTTTCTTGGTACTCTCCTGTGGCAGCAGTTCTGCTGCTTGTCACTGTCGTCAGCAACGCTGTTGACTGACTGCTCTCCGCACTTTTGTATACTCTGCGTACGTACTAAGTATACACAGGAACAAATTAAATTGAAGATTGTACCAGCACTTTTCAATTTCAAAGTAATTTCGTCGTAAGTATGAACTTGACTTGGTATAATGACAGGCTTCAGGTATTACTACACTACCTGCTTGACTTTGTCGGATTTCACAATTTCGGAAGTCATTTGTACCCTTATTTTGTATTTATGTACCTATATCCACTCATATATGCATATATACAACTTTAAGTTTTTTTAGTCAGCGAGATGAAAGATTATTTTAAATGAGAAAGAAGATTGCTATAATTTATGCACACGATATTCTTTAAAGGATATCCAATTATTTTAAAACCTCCGGAACTAACGAAATGCCTAGTGAATTGCCTTCAAGGTAGTTTCTGTTTTGATTATGCAGAGGAGGGAGTAATACATTTTCTCATTTCTAAATAAAATATTCTTCTAAACGTCATGTTCATGTTTTAAAGTATACGCTTGATGTTTATTTGCATTTGAGCGTTTATATAAAATTCTGTATTAGTAGTATGCGGCTTAATGCTAAATGACAAAATGAAATGCTTCGGGCGAACGGTTGATTTTAATGATGTGATCATAATACAGCAATAAAACGAAATACTTCATTTAAAGGGTGATTTAGCCATTGCGTAGCTTCATTGGCTACCATTTACTATTGTAATTTAAAAGGATTAAAGGATCAATTGGGTATTCAAAGAGGATTTCGCAGTGACAATAGGTGATTATCGTGAATATTTATCAAGTGTTTTAAACTAAGCAGTAATTAGTCAGGTTATATGTAGTACCCAGGATTACTTGATACTGGATGTAACATATGCGACGCTCTGTTTAGCATTCATACTTATACTATACATCTGCTGCTTGGGAAGTATTGATACGCCAAAAAGTAAACGTAGCTGGTTCAGCTATACTACTATGTGGATTTATACTTGAGGTATATGGTATCAAGCAAGCTTGAAGTCACATTAGGAAGTTAACGAAATTACAGAAACCATGGGATATATACAGATCGTGGGTGTATAGGTTCGGCAGAAGAAGAGTTGAAAGAAGGGAGGAAAGATTAAAGTCGAGAAAACTACGGGGTAATAATAGTCAAGAGTAAAATAGAATAAATGGGGGAGACGAGTGTGTGTAGCTAGAAAGGGTCCTTACGCTATGGATAATCAATGGGGTGAAGACTGATTTGAGATTGAAAGATGAAAGCTACTGTGGAATGGCGCAAAGGCTAGGACAAGGACAACTAACTAGATCGGAAATGGAACTTATACGGGTCTCTCTAACTATTATTTGGTAAAAAACGCTCCTATACTATGCTAGTCCACAGTTCCACATGAATTCCAGGGAATGTGAAAAGTTTCTTTTTTTCCAACTCCTCCGGACCCTATATATACTTACATTACTTCTTTTCTTGGTTTGGTTAAGTTTCTTTTACATTGTATGCAATCCCTATTGTGATAGGAGAATATGTTTAATGTAAACTTGATCGAATTCAAAAGAAAATTGAACTAGAAGCTAAGATCTCTCCTATATTTTCCTGCAAATCCTATATTTTACTATAACGCTCTCAGATCATCCTCTTATGTTGTTAAGACTGGAGATCTCTCTTTTCTACTTGTGTGGCCATATAATGTCCGTATTTCATGTGTACAGGAGCTGGAAAATTCACGTCGTGGCCACCAAAAAAGCAAAACCAAAAAAAAAACAAGAAAGGATCCAACAAGGAAGATGCAATACATATGGATAAAGTTCCACAAGACTGAAAGGATAAATAAATGAAACCCCGTACTACCTACAGTTATTATTACTTTTGTACTCGGGTGGCTCGAACTTTAGCAAATTCCAACTGTTCAGAATCAGTAATGTATATGTATTTATGTATATACTACGGAAGTTGGGTAAATTCATAATGCTCGCAATCAGTTGGCGAGGAAGTTCGAATGGAAGAGAGCGTTTCGAAGTTGTTAGAGGTACATTAGAGGGAAAGAGCTAATGTGTAAATAGGTATTAGCTCACACGCTTTGCTTCTCCGGCGCTTAAGACCATCATCCGTTAAGGCATTAAGAGACGTTATATGGGTTGGTATGAGCCCTGACTTGGTGACCGACCTTCAGTATAGTCACACGTGTAGTTAGTGGGTAGGTAGTTAATTCTGTATTATTGTGCAGTGTATTCTTGGACCGCAGTGTACTATTAGGAACATTATTCTTTCAACATTAGGGACATTGTCGATGTGAAGAAAGAAATGAGCTTTGTGTATATAAAATAATTGAGCAATTTAGCAAAGTGGCTTTTTTGATAACCATCTTCTCATTGCGAACAAATGACAACGTATGCGTTTCAGGGACAGCGGATTATATTCCCGGAGCAAACGGGAGTGTCATGGAGAATATAAGTACAGATATATCATACACACACATACATATACAGATATACATACATTAGGCACTTCGAAGTAAGTCATTATAGTATCTATGTTTGTGTAGTCATTTTCTTCCTTTTTTGGAAACGACACATTTACTATTTCTTTATCTCATTATTACCCTTTTGTATATGAACCACATAATGGGATCATGAATGAAGTTGATCTGGTTACCTGCGGTCGTAATTTTTCCCTCTCTCTCTCATTTCAATACTATTACAGGCTTTTAGTTTCACATTGGTTGTGGTTTCCATATTCTTATATACCTATAGGTATATATTATTTCCTCCCTCGCTGACATGATTAATGAAAGCATTTTTGTATGTACCTATAGAACGAAACGAGAATTTCTAAAGTCGTCAGTCAGTGAATTCTTTTTAATGATATCAACTCAGCAGTCCTCGAATTTGTAGTCTTGTGTACTCCGGTAAGCAAGAGGAATTGAGCGAGAGTTCCTAAGAGGAATTTTCCGCCTAAATGAAATTCAAGAGGTTTCCAGATTATAGTTGTCCTAATTAAAATGCAAGAATAGACACAGAAGCTGGAAACAGTTAATGTAGAGAGAGGACAGGGTTTTAAGGATGGCTAATTTAGTTTTGTTTCATTTCGACTTTTCTGCTTCGAAGTATTCTCCAAAACGACGACTCTCTTCGAGACGATGTGTTGAAAAGGATCATTTTCCCAAAGATTTATTTCGTGGGATGAAAAAGGAATTATGGAGCTGATGATATGAATCTTCAAAACTAGGTTAATTTTATTGCTGGGAAATTGGATCAGGCTACTGCTCCAGAGCGTTTCAACTGACTAGGTCTTTAGACTTAATTTTGGGTAGTATCACAAAAATCTTTCCTAGTAGTCGTTGCCGACAGTTCTCCTTCCCTCCAAACTGGATTTTCATGCTACGCTCCATTCCATGCCACTGTTTCAATTTGTTTAGAACCTGACATCGTTTGGTAGGCTTAAAATTATAAATGTATCTAATGTAAGTACATATATACAGGTTTTATATTCATGGGTGTCAGCTTTGACGGTCCCATTTGTTGCTCGCCAAAACTTGAATAGAGTTGCAAATTGCGCCTCAGTTTTACAATCTAGCTCTGATTATTTGCAATTTGGCTGATGTCTACTGCTATAGACTTCAAGTCTGGAAGCATAAACGGATCTGATTATTAATCATGTATGATATAAATGATAAATATGGTTGGCGTTAATCTAGCTGCATGTCAACCCATCATCAAAGAATAAATCCGGGGCGATGAAGCGCTAGAGTCGCTTCCTATATAGTAACATGCTATTTGGCATGTTTATTTATGCACACTCTGTGTGCAAAATATGAGAGGGTGCAATTTCATTTAGATTGCGGGGTACTTACTTAGTTATTCATATTACGTTGAGAAGACCATAGTGTGTACTTATCGAATATTACATATGTGAGTGGCACATAGTTTATTTAAGTTTATGTATATAGCTATAAGAAATATTTTATGATCGTATTTATGTACGTCACTACGAAATTACACTTCCCATGTGTGTTTCAACCCGTTAATTTATACCCAAGGTTCTGCTTTTTTACTTCTTCCTTCAAAAACCAGCGCCCAGGGTTTTATGACTGGCGTGTGAGAAAATGTCCAGTGTATATATTATATTAGGGAAGATGGAGGACTGAAATTGAATGGATTTCCGAATATTTTATTGACGTCACAGCCTCGTTCCGATTGATTTGCATCATGCTAAGCTGCAGTTTACCTAAAGTTTTCAAGGGCGAGTCAATGGCAACAGTAGTCGTAATTTACTGTTACCTTATATGATCATACTTGACGTCTATACTTATAATAAAGGTGTACGTACCTATGTGTTTCAACCACTGTGCTATAGTATCATATCGTCGAAAGGTGTTTGCAGGAAGGACTTTCACAGCCTATGTAGCTTAAATGTTCCATGAAGCTATCTCTATATATTTTGTGGCTACCACAAGACTTCGATCCTAAAGTTGAAATAGTGTTATGGTTGCAGAAAATTCTAACCTTGATTCTTGTATGGCGCTCGTTATGACAGCTGAGAAAATATGATGTTAAAAGAATTCTGTAGGAATATGCAAATATTTTGCTTGTTAGATTCTCAACGACAATGTATTTTTGTTAGAATGTATGGTAAGTTAACTGCACTGGTTCGAACAAAGTTTCAGGTCCGTGCTTTTTCCATAACTTTGCCAAAGATAACGGCAATCTTCGTGTCCTCCTTAGCAATATGCATGTATCATTTGTGTTTGCCGTTTCACCGATCCATTTGGTGAGAAGTTTCGGACTGGAACTGTTCGTATATACGGTAATGTCTTATACATATGTGAGAGCATAATGCCAATAATATGAAACATGTTCTAACAGCCTTTTAGGTTCTTTCTAACAACGTTTCGATCTAAAGGGATAATGTAGTTTTGGGCTACACAGTACACACCCTTGCATATATATACTGTCGAATTTCTCAGATTTTTTCGCATGGTGAGCACGTTTCAATTCCAAACCCAATCGACCCCATATGCAAGTATTCAGTTTTTTTTTCTTCACAGACAGAGAAAGAGATGAAGATCCAATCCTGTTTAGAACCCATAAGCCTATGATTTTTTCCCTCATACTACTACATGTAGGGAGAGAAAAATTGAAGGAAAGAGCAGGCAAGGAGAGAGTGTATCTTGGTGAATTGAAAACTCAGGTTGAATTGGCTCAGATATTGAATAGATAATTTAATCTTTTCTGATGCTCCAACATATTATCAAGTTAAGGGTATTTCCAAGCAAATTCTGCTTTCTATATACATACAAAAGCAGCTGCTCCTCTCCTCATTTTTTATTTATTCCAAATTGAAAAGTTTACTCCTTCTTGTCCTACATGGCGCACGCACTTAAGTAAGTGTAGAAAAAATTGTAGCCAAATAATAGGATTCTAAAGAAACAGTGTAAGCTTATGTTCCCTCACATGATAAGGTTAATAAATATTTGAAGATCAAGACAATCGCATTAAGGTTTGTATGCAGGAAGCAAAAGCTGATTTTTAGAGGTTTTTATCTAGCTAGAAAAAACAGATTTTCTATCTTAAATCGCCAAAATATCATCCTCTTACAGCTTTCCCATTTTCTTCTCTCCTTATTTTTTTATTTTCTTCGCTCCTAATATGTTCTCAAGACAAATTCGGAATTTAAAATTTATTATAGAAATATTGTTATAGAGAAAATACAAGAGTCTGATGATTTCCGGCGGGTTCTGGAGCCGTACCTACTACTAAATGTTGTATATTTTGTTCGTATGAAAGAGGGTCATTGTAGGGAATGATCACTTTGAACTGAGAATGATAAGAAAAAATGACAATCCGCAGACAGTCCAATTTCCAACTGTGAGGAGATCAGTAAAACTTTGTGTGCGTACAAGAGTACGGGAAAAAAACTTCGCAGCTTCACATTTTTTTACAATTGGTCTTTATATGAGTAGTGTATACTTAGGTATATGTTTGGTGTGTGTGTGTGTGTGTGTGTACTAACAAGACGATGAAGATGAATATGAATTCTGGAACTAAAACTTTTTTCTTGATGCCTCTTTTCAGTTGAACAAGTTAGAACCAGAGGGGTAGGAAGAAGACTGAGGGAAAGAAAACACCAAGAAGACTACTACTGCTACTTCTACTACCAAACTAGAACGAAGAAACCACACGTACGAGTTAGAGAAAGTGTATAGTGAAAATGTTTTAAAAAAAACTTTCGTATGTATTGTCCCTGTATGTACAAAAAACTCTATCTTGAAAAGTAAAAGTCTGTGTTTTTAGTCATCAAAAACTGTACAAAAACTTTTTACCAAACAAAATTGTCAGTCGGCCGTATTCTATAATCTAGTGTGAACAAGTTATATATCTGTGGTTAATTAAGTTGACTATCCCTTGAGTCCTGACTAATATTTTGAAATAACTTTTGTTTCTAAATTAAATGTACCTATTTCTTTTGTTTTTGATCCTTCCATAGAAAATTGAATTTACTAGCAAGAGTGTCTCGTAGCACTTTAGAACACTACAGCTCACTTTTGTATTCAATTTAATCCTTGATTTTTTTTCCTTTTTAGATTACTTTTAGACTACCCTATAGCAATTACTTACATAGTGTTATAATAAATTACATCTGAAATTTCAAATGGAATCTTCTGTGGAATTGAAAGGTAAAATTTCGTTAAGTTTGTAATAAATTAGTTTTGTATAGTCGGATTCATTCTTCCGCATAATATTACTAATTGGATTCTTCAACCAAGCGTGGTGCAAAGGTCTGTCTATATCCAAACATGTTGAAAGCATATGCGAGAAGCAGCATTCGATTCTTCACTTTTGTTTCCGCTTTAATGCCTATAGAATGAATCCACTTTTAGTTAATTATCGTTGTTTACCGAATTTACAGCTATTTGGGTTTTATTCAGCCCTTGACTAATTATTAATGTTTGATCTTAAAAGGCGAATGCGAATTCGTTGGAAAAGTTGCATTAAATAAGAAGCTTTCTCAATTCTCAAAGTCAACACAACTTTTGTAGCTCATTATTTTCGTTATTAGAACTTTCTTGTTTCAATAAGTTTCCATTGTCGTTGGCGTTATTCGTTGATAATTTCAGGAACTTTATTGAAAGAAGTTACTGCATATCTTAATTCTAATCCCACTGTGTTCCTTAATAGTGAGTTGTTCCGGGGTACTAAATTATTATAAAAAGCGATGCATTTTTACAATCATGTCTTTATTGCTTTTATACATTATTAAAAATATGTATACTTTAGAGTTTGTGCTGTTCCATTACACTGACCACAAAAAGGAGACTAAAATTACGCAAAGGTGAAAGCACCCCATGTATAGTGGATCCCTTTGTTCAACAAGCATAACCTTGCAACTTGCAAGTTGCAACCACATTGTGGAGAGAGTGAGAGAGATGTTTGTTGTCTTCACTGTGGTAATAGTATCCGTTTATAGATATAGGTAAACACATGGTTGATAAGCTACACTGAATCTAAATTGAAGAGAAAACCCTGTGTAACCTTATATTGGTTTAAACCCCTTGAAATTCATTCACTTCAAAGTTTATTTATTTAGCTAGCTTTATAGGTTGAGAGCACCATTCCGCGTTAAGCTCAGTCGCTGCTTTTATTGCCCACCGGTTCCCATATACCCGACGTTAGAATACACATGATGAAAACGGTGCCGTAACGGATTACCATGTCTTATTCTTCCTGGTGCATAGTACCTGGGGCCTCGCCACTATTACCCTGGCGCCGGCACAACCCAAAATTCAATTCAAATTTTTGTTCTTTTTTTACGTTTCCCCCCGCCGAAATGGGCAACAGGAAAGGCTTATCTCATTCTCAAACCCTCTTGAATTGTCTGGAAACAGAGCTGTCGATACACATGAGATGTTGTGAGGTATTCTACTACAACCTCTATATATATGTAGGTAAGCACTCTGCTGGTATAAATATGTATCTACAGAATGTCGACTATATGGCGTCTGGAGTGTTAGGCGATAAAATCTAAAGCGTTCCCCCTCTCCAGTAAGGTATCGCATGCATCATTACAGTGCTTTCATTATGCAGGCGCTCCGTCAACGCAGCCCGCCCAACTTGGTCGATAGTTTCTAAAATTCGTAAATTATTAATTATGTACAAGTCGTTCTTGTGAGGAAGTGGCAAATGCATCCTTAATATATAAGCTTGTATGTACATTGATAAGATGCAAATTAAATGTTCTACTGGGAATCATGCATTACCATGGTTCGTTAGATGCTGCGTGCTAAGATGACGAATCGGACTGAAATCTGTTAACGCTTCGATCATTTCCTATCACACACTTGACAAGGCACTCGCCTCATGGAACAAAGTACGAAAAGACGATTTAGCACAGGACTGTAGATAGGCTGCTGATCCAATGTAGCACGAAGGTAAATGCATTCGTTGCACTGCTTCGCCACCGAAAGCTTACTACACGAAGGTATATGAAAGTTTGTACTACACACACAAAGAGTTTGTACTACATACAAAAAGGTATATGAAAGTTTGTACTACATACAAAAAGGTATATGAGAGTTTGTACTACATACAAAAAGGTATATGAAAGCTTGTACCTCCTATAATTTGCAGTTACTCAGTGATGGTCGTCCGTAATACTTGAGTTCTTCCTTTTTCATACCCATATATTCCTTTTTATACCTATACATGACCTGTACTTGAACGTGTGTAAATGGGAGAATGTGAACAAATCACCTCGATTTCCCTCGACCGTGTAATAGAACTCTGATGCTGTCTCCTGGTGCACTTTTCCCCACGTCGTATGTACCATGTACGAGTGCAAGAGCTACTTTTAGAACCAACCTGGCATTGCACTCCCACCACCACCACCACTACCAACACTGTGATTGCCATAAGGAGAAAGCTCGTGAGAATGTGTATATTTTGGAAATGGTGGGAGCAGGCGACGAGCTGATCCATAATCGTGAGTTAAAGTAAAATGTCTAGCGGACCATTCGGTCATATGATTGATTGCCACATGGTGAGTTGCGGAATTAAAAGCCTTCAATGCTTCTCCCACGAGGATTTTTCCGGAATGCCCCTGTCTACTTCCTTCTTTTTATAGTTGGCACTACATATTGATACGTGAAGGTTGGCGTGCAGGCAGGTCTGTCAGAATATATTCCTTCAAAGTCACTTTTCCGTGAAAGGACTAAAAAATGCTTGAGACAATTTAAATTGATTGTAATTACATGCTGGATGGAGGCAGCTTTCGGAAGTAACTTATCAACTTCTTGACTGCACCTACTTTGTTCTACTTTAAGCCTTCACTGATTGCATGCCTCTGTTTTTTGTCGATCAAACGTTCATGTTGAAATTTTTATTGACTATGTGCACTTAATGTGCCTACACGTTATTGACTGAGAGTCGACTAGTTGGTCTCGTGGTCAACTTCCTCGTGTTTGAACTTGTTAAGTGAGTGAACTTGGGAAGAATGCATTATTGAAACTTTTCGCCCCAGTGCTTCGAATTCCTGCCTTAATTCCACTCCATGATTGTCTATCAATATATAGTAATTGTCCGTACTTACGAGTAATGTCGTTGAGAAAAATCGTATATAAAAATGTTGCTTCCATTAAAACAAAGCAATTCCTCGGTCTCGCCTCGCATATTCCTAATCCAGGGCTTTATTCCAAGCAATTATTTCTGTAAGCATAAGAGGTCGCGCAGGGTGGAAACATCCCCTCAAAATTAATGGCTTCTGAAGACTCAACCAAAGCTCTGTATTACATCCCATTGCTATGATTCCCTATTTCCTACTTTACCTCTCATCTCACAATTAATGGCTCTGATATCTATCGAAATACCGCCATGAATTCCATTATTGAGGAGTGTATAAGGCCACAATGAAATGAGCATCAAGGGTTGTGGATGAGTCACCATTCAGAAAAGTCAAGTCTCCCCGCATTTCACGCTTGGTCTCGTTGCACTTCTTTTCTTCCGCAGCGTTTCTTCATTTCTTCCTTTTTTCCATCTTTTTTCCTTCGCTCTCTTTTCTTAATATATGTACAATGCTCTTTTCATCCTCTTCCTCCTTTCCCATAGCTTTTTTCTTACTTCCCTCAAATTGGTCTTTTAAAGTTCAAAATTTTCTTCTTTACTTTCACCACATAACATGAACTTACCTGATGAAAAATCCTTTCTTCCCGTGTGCATACTTCTGTGTGGAAGAATTCTTATATAAAACAACTTTTGAACTTCCGAGCCATGCTGCTAGCAAAATATGTGAATAGCCTAGGTTCTAGGTCTTGGGGTGTTGGAATCCCTTTAACTGGTCGAATGAAGAGAAAGCAGATTGTACTCCGGCATGAATCTCTTTTAGCTGTGAGTATTATATCTTTCACCTTATCGCCACATTGAAGCTGTCATGAATGGTTGATATTATCTTCCCTTTAGGAGAGAAAAGCGGAAAAGTTTTTCCGAGTCTCTTCTCTTGGGTATATGAAAATACTTGAAATTTTCAATGAGCTGCAGCTTAAAGTCTTGCTCAAGTTTTCGAAATAGTACAGGCCATCTTATACTTCGCTCACTTGTCGTGTAGTAAAAGTTTCAAGTGCATAGTAGTAAAAGCACAAAATGCATACAAACATCCATACACAGTTGAAAGTACGTCCGAGGGGGTGGTAAAAATTAATGAATTTCAATTGCTACAGGAGAGGGAAAGAACGAAACATTCTCAACCTTTAACACTTGGGAATATTTTTTGGATGGAATTCAACTTGCCTCCGCGTGTTCCGGCTTCTAAAGTTCAAGTTCACTGCATTGTGCAATAACTTGGATAAGTTCCATGGGATGAACTTTAGGCCATATATGACTTGCTTGTACTTTATATGTACACGGCTCATATATTATATTGCTTTTAAAATACAACATATGCCCTGTGTTTAAACTTCTTGAAAGTCTCGCTGCAGTTTATCGTGTAAATCCAGCGTGAGAAAGTGCACATCGGAAAAATGTAGATGAGCTCTGGAAGTACTGGTTGGAAATAATTTGTTAATTGACTGAGCGCTGAAAAGATGTTCGTTCATTAGTATTAGGTATGTACTTATATGTAATATCTACTCTTTTTTAGATACACTGCTATATGTGTATCTGTTGAAGTATGTCTGGCTAGTTTCGAGTTTGTATATGTACGTTCATTAATATCTACATTGTCACATATCTAATGGAATGCATTCTAAAAAGTGAACCAGTAAAGCAATATAGTTTGGAATTATGTTACTTGTGTAATAGGAATTGAAGAAGATCCCCTTCTCACTCTTTCTGCTGCTGCTGCTGTTGCTCCTGTCGGCAATGAAATTTATGCGGGTAAAATTTTTCGAATGTGCAGCTGCAACTAAATTATTTGCTGTTGTTTGCACTTTTCCATATACCGAAGCGCTTGGGTGCTATTAACGAATGAACGCTTCATCCAATGCTACTTGGGCATATCAGTGACAAATATCTATAACAAAGCTAGTACATACAAACTAGAACAGACCTACCATAGCCTACCTACGAATACATTACATACGAGTACAAATACTCTTGCCTAGTACACTCGGATAGTGAAACCATATCGAGGAAAGCTTGAAGCTTTGGAAATGTAAAAGTTTTCCTCAGTTCCGTCATCCATAAAATCCTTGGGAGCAACAGTAAAGTCCGTATCTCCACATCGCTTCAAAACACGAACGAAGTATGTGTACGAACTGTATCTCAGTATTATAGTGCTATAGATTTGCGGTATGTACCACGCAATAAGCATAAGTTATAAGCTGTTTTATATATAATACTACACTGTCTGTGTTTCATTTGTATCCTATTTGTACTGCTGGTGTGGCTGTGAATCTGTAAGGGAAGTAATATATATGACTGCTACTAATGCGATTGTAATCCTTTGAAAACAGTTGTTTTCATCCACTATCTACATAACCCGATGTGTATTTCCAACTCGCAAGTCTTTTCCCAAGATTAAAATCCTATCCTGGTTATAGCAGTTATCATTATCGAGGTGAAGGAAATAACCTCAAGTTTTAATGGATTCTTTTCTCCTCGCCTCTTTCTCTATCCCTGCAAATCTTACACATTACTGTAAGTACAAGCCACATGCATTGCAAGTTATATGTATGTATGCCTTGCAGTTTATAAGGATTTTAATGATAAAGGATACCGCCGTACACCCCTAAGCACCATCTTTTCGTTGTAATTCTAAGACTGATGATTACCACTCCAGAAATATAGTAATCGATACCCCTCGCAAGGTCGGAAATGAAGGAAATGGTGGAAATGACAATGAAGCCATCACTTACATTTAGTGTTTCACGTTTCACATCTACAACAGAATAGGCAAAGCTTTAGTCTTATCAGAATTCTGTCCACGTGAACCTGAAATCTGCTCTGTACTAAAATATTGAAAATTGAGGTACTCCGAGGAAAAGAAGTGAATGGAGAAATTTTTGAATGCCACGTTTAGTATTTGGTGGCTAAAAGAAGACAAAAGGGGAATCAAGTTTGAAGGTTGAAAGTGTATATACAAGAAAACTTGAGCTCTTCTTTACACTCACATCGGAATGCACTTAACTTCAAGTTGTTCCAGGCTCTCTCTCTCACTTACTCCGCATTTGAATAAGAAAGCATGAGCAAGTGATTCATCTCCTGCAGTTTTCGTCTTATTCCTTCAGTCACGATTTTTATCTAGATTTTATATCTCGTGAGTAAATACCTCTTAAAAGGCCAATACGATCAAGAAGCCCTGCTTGCTTTTTAAACTCTCAAGTGTTTTGCGTATCTCGACACGAGCTTGCATTTCTGTTTTGCTTCTTTTATGCGATCTTGACTCTCTAACTCTTTACATAATAAGGCTCCTTTCTCGTACTCCGACGACGTCGTCGCGGGAACAAAATGGAGAAAAATGATTCAATTTTAAGAAAATTCAATTGAGCAAACTACCTAAAACTTGTTGTTGCTCTGCTAGGACCACAGTCAACATCCATTCATTTTCTTGGGGGTTTGTAAATGAAGTGAAGGCACTTGTTGTAATACGTTTAGTATGGTGTATTAGTATGTAGGAAGGTAGTTCCAAGGGGGCATTTCAACACTTGCACATTCCGAGTCCGCACATTTCGTGTACAAGTGGAGGGTGAGAAAAGCCATTGTGCGAAAGCCAAAGAGTATCTCCTCTTACGAGATGGATGGATGGTTGGGGGGAAATAAAAAGAAGTGAAATGCTTTTGGAAGACGCGCAACCATGGCAGAAGCACCGGAAGAGGCTATCCGGGTGTCTGTATGTAGACCATATATATGCTGTGAAATGCATTGGAACTAAAGCTTAGTTTTTTTTATGGATAAGGAACGAAATCCTGGTTTTTTTATACATATATGAAGGAAAGCCTTGGTGTTTATGTCTTGGAACTACAGCCTGAATGTTTATATATTGGAATTATAGCCTGGGTGTTTTTATATTGAAACCATGCCCAGCCTTATTATATGTTGAAAAAACCTCGAACTGCATGGTTGGTTATGTATTGAAACTACACTACGGCAATGGTTTTACATAGAAACTATAAAGGACTGGTTTTACATTGGAACTGAAGCTACGCTGTTTATATATTGGGACCAAAGCTCAACGTCTTATACATTGGACCTTGTGTGTATATTTCAATGTCATGCAATAAACTGCCATCATATTGGTTCTATACCCAATATTATTTTGATGCTGCACTAACTCCAGGCACAGCGTTGGAACGTGTACTGGAAGCTTCAGTAGGAAGAAGAAAAAGTTTTTCATTGAAGGAGCAAATGGAAGCTGAGGGTAAAATTCAGCGTTTCCACATCCATCTCTTCTGCCGTCTACACTTTCTAATGCAATGAGCTCTGTGGTAGCCACGCTACGAACGAACCCTCCGTGTCCTACACCCTTTTGATGCCAGACATGGGAAAACATATTGTATAACCATGGAAATATGCATCGTCAGTTAGCACTGTGTATACCTTATATAACCGTTTCCTATACACAAGCTATGTAGTCTCCTGTATTCTATATATCCCAACACAAGAAGTGATGCGTATATAGAGGGTGAAAAGTTGGGAAAGCTTGTTTTTGGTTCGTGCGTGCGTGTGCAATGCAACATGAAAGACAGAGACAAGTGCATTATACTGTATACAGCCAAGAGGTAGTGGTTCCCCATTCAGTTCTTTACCGGTTCTTTATACTCTACTACCCGCATACATCTTCCGTCGAACGCCTGGATATTTATACTTACCAGCTCTCATCCAATGTTATTCTACTAAAACTCATTCAGCTCTTCACAGGAGGATACCTGTGTATAGTTTATTACATAATATAGGATATGCTATTTTTATTAACGTGTCCTTTATACATTATGTCTATTACAGTAGCTTTGTCAAGTTAAGCTGCTTGTGTATGTGAGCTTCTATATGTTTATATTCCCACCTCATTCCCGCGGAAGAATATCGGAGAATATAATACAAGACCATACATAAGAACAGCATTCACGCACATTCATACTCTCCGAACTCATTGTAAACTATAGACACTTACAGTGTAGTTTCCTTTTAGGTGGGTGGTAGCGAACCTTGAGATAGGTTTTATGCTAGTTTGCTTCCTTTTTGGGTTCATCTCATAAATATGTATATTACCTGGGCTAGTGGAGGAATGGGAAGCCAGCTACTTAATCGAAAGTTCAAGTTTGTACACAGTTCACCAACTGAACTATGTATATGCATATCATTGTTGGAATATATAAGTATAAAACTTCCCGTGTGTAATAGTGTATTGAATTTAAATGAATTTTGTCATGACGGATACTTCTTTCGGTATGATATTCGAAGCGGGGTTCTCTTTTGAATGGAAAAAGCTTTGTACGTTGAATTATCCTCGAATATCCCAAAACATGTGCATCATAATGCCTATACGCATTACAATATATTAGTATGAGGAATGAAAAGAGCGGGAGTTTCGTTGAAAAGGAAGAGGAATTTATGGACTGTCTCTCTTCTCTGACTACGTAGTTTGGAATGAGTGTGGCGACAAGCGGACTGGCGAAATCAATACAAAATTTCCGTGTTTCAAATGCTCCTTTCCTATTACATGCACAGGAGAATAACTCTCCCTACTCGTCTCCGTCTGTATAGCTAATAACTACAAGTCTTTACTGCCAAGTGCCAACAAGCTCAATGATATATGATGGTCGAAAAATATGGATTTTAACTCCCAAACTCTTGTATAAACTCACATGCTCAATCCACCGACCCCGGACGTATTTTTCTCATTTTTTCGGTCATTTTTTAACTTGGCTTTGGGTTTGTCTATCTGTTTGAATAAACATTTTGTACAGTTGCATATAGATATATAAGCTGAGTTCCAAGTGTGTATTCCTCTGAGAATGTGAACAACGTTGTTGAAATGTTATTTAACGCAATCTGAAGTGACACAAGTTGGGACTGCTCGTCCTTTTTTACCTTTTTTGAGACGAAGAGCTTGGTGTGTAGAAAAGTCATGGGGAAAGTCGTCTCTGGCATATAACTCAAGGGTATTTTATAAGCAATAATTCTTCCTTGCTTGACTGCACGACTGTCTCTATTTTCAGTGAAAGATAAAGATAAATATGCTGTAAATTTTTACAACGGACTTCATGTCTGACTTTTTCAACTACAGTCTCCATTTATATTTCATTGCTGGTTCGCTGAGCGGATGTGGTTCTTTGCAATTGCTATGGTAACAGTTCGTAAGTCGTAAGGCTTTCTTATTTCTGAATAGCTTCTCATTTGATATAAAAACGTAGATCCCAGATCTCAAGTTTCAGTGTGTTAAACGTGTATACTGTAGAAGAAATTTACATGATGTTACATGGAGGAAATGACTGTTATCACAACCTTTGTGAAGCACTCACCAGTTAGTCCACGTTTATGAAATCACGTTTCGTCGTTAAATTCCCTGAATTTCATTTTCAAAACCGAATAGCCACAAAGATGGGTTTCGTGTAGAATGAGAAGTGTATACATAAGAAGGAATAAAATGTGAATATTCATAAGATAACTTGCATCCATGTGCATGTAATGGTGCTCAAGTTTGTATACAGTATAAAATCTTGAATAAGAAATGTAAAGTAATGCTACTACACATGATATGTATTATATATTCATACATACATTTACAAGAAGTAGCTTGTATGCACGTTTAGGATAAGAAGAGCATGTCAACGAATGTAGTTCCCATTCAATAGAAATCCAATCTCATAAATAAATATTTAATGTTGGATTTTACCATTGTCGTCGTAACTCGTGATTCCTATTAAATTCCATTATCCTTTGGGGGAAATCTTACGAGCCTTCTTATAAATAATACATTGAATTTACACACACCGAGAGACACACTTTGTTTCCTCTCTGTCAGACAGACATGTACATGCAATATCTACACTACTGCGGTAGTTCATGAAATGACAGAATAAACGTTTACCCTCACTTCTCCTCCATATATGATTATAGAGATTACTTTATATACACAAGGCCACTTTTAAGTTTAACTTGGAGGGTGTGCACTTATCTCCTGCTCGAGCTTAGAATCTTGTACAGCAGACGAATTGTCTAAAATGTTGGAACGCTTATAATGTAACTAACATACACAACTCTGCAATACCATGGACTCTAATCGTTGTCCGTGCCTATTCAGGCCACGTTGCCGTAAATCCATATAGCATGTCGTATCATCACAGAGTATGTACCTTCAGTTAGACTATATCATTAAAGCTCACAGGATGAGATTGACCACAGCGGTCATTCCAAGTATGTATAGGGAAGGACCCTAGGAAGCCCATAAAACCGAATTTAGTCTGATAACTTGAACAGTTTCCAACCTCCCCGTCACTCGTAAGAGCTTCCCTTTTGTGTATCTCGAGAAGACTTTTATTTATTGCCGAGTCAACCTCGAAAATTTCGAGTGGTCAGCATAGAGCTCTGACTTGGAACTGAAAACGTAGATTTGAAGTATCCAGATTTGGAATTACATACGCACGCATGTAGAAATCAAAATGTCTAGATTTGAAAATCCATTTCTACATAGTAAATATGTAGAAATGGAATAAGTATAGATTTGTCCCAGGAAGTTTTTGGTCATTTGTTAAAACGATGTATTATTAAAAGTTGGCAATTGTAGTAGGGGACATTTAGACGGATAATTTTCTCGTCATTTCGACACATACATGTATGTAATGTCGTCGTAATTGCATGTAATAATATTTAATATGTCTTGCAACATATAATAAGCCTTGAAGCATTTGTATCATAATTTCACATACTGTAATTTACAAGATTTTATCATTCTCCGTAACCCAAATTGTGAGATTGGTCGTTTCGTTTGAGTAATAAAACTATACTATGCACTACAGTATTTTCAACTAAGAAAGAATATCATAAAATTGGTGATATTTCTCTTTGACAAATTTCTTTGAGAGAGAGAGGCAGACCATGGGAATAATTCATGTATAAAGTGTTAAATTTTATCGTTTCTTGCTGTTTTTTGGGCTACCACTAGTACACTGTTACCCGTCCTAAGAAGATATATATACATGACGAGGAATAATAAAACCGACGAAATTGCTACTGCTTTTCGCCCTTTGACAAACCACACGCGCTTTTACTTTGCACTGCGCTTACAAGTTCTATACTACTGCAGCCTTCAAGTTAGCATGAAAACGAAGTCCCTCTAGAATTTTGTGAATGCTGAAAACTCTCGGCGAAGAGTTTCCTCGTTTTTTCATAGTACGTACTACGTACCCCCAATATACTTATATGAGGACGATCTAAGTATGTTTGTATATGCATTAAGTATTTTCAGGAACATATCTTTCCCAATGCTGGTCTATTCTCAAAGAATATAAATGGACCGTCTTCACTGTTTGCACTATCTTCAAGTTGATCTTTGGAATGAAAGTCGAGTGAAAGTGAAATTCATTCGTTTTGTTGGATTGAAAGACGCGGAAACATCGTCAAGGAATCTCTTCTTCCCTAGCTCCGTCCACGAATTTCTCTAGATGTGTACACACCTTACATATAATTTTAGATTCTCGGGCTGGCGTTTCAGACGTTTAGTTAGTTCAGACTATGTTCTGTAAGCATACCCTATAAGTATAGAAACTTTGTGAACACACCGTATTTGAGGCTTGAATACACTATACTATGGAATAGTACTCTTCAATACTTCAGGCACATAACTAGATAGGTTTACTTCCAGTTTTCAAATGAGTTTTTACTATCAGCAATAAGTGTTATTTGCTGTACGACACAGTTCAATTTCTGGCTGTTTTCATCTTCTTTCCTCACATTTATTCACACCCAAAGTTTTAGTTCGTGGGGAATTTAAGTGCTTCTCTTCACTTAGTTAGAGCGTTTAGTTCGTTTAGGTTTGAGTAGTCGTTGCCTTTATATTAGCGGGCCTCTCCAGTGCTTTTAGTTTTGAATTCATTCAAAAATGAAATGTACTTATACTATATCGAATCTTTATAATGCCCGGTATACAGTGGTTTGTATTTGCATATCTTCCTGCTTGGCAGTCACCCTTGCTAGTTGCATAGCTTGCTTATGAGAAACATGGTTGCTACTGCATTATCTTGCATCTTAGTAGTCAGGAGTAGAACTTGCACATACCATAACCGTAGTATTGAGGTAAAGAACAAGCAAAAAATTAATGTATTCAGCTTCTAGCTCATAATGTGGACGTAGAAATTTGAAATTTTCAAGGTATTTCACTAAAAGACTATTTCCCCAAGATTGCCGCAATATATATTTGAGGTGGGCTTGGAAATGAGAAAAGGGGTTTGTAAAAGCAAGAGGAAGCATCTTTTCGTGGCATCGATATAACAAAATTCACTTCTTGTATAGGTATGTACGTGGGTTAGTTATGTTTTGTGTATGCAGTCCAGCTGACTTATACTTTCGGGTATAAAGAGTTTTAAGCGTTGTTTGTCCATACATACAGCTTAAGGCTGACTAAATAAGAGGCAAGAGAAATAGCTTGGAATAAAAATGCAATAAAATTCAGCTCCACTTACTCAGACTTTGAGCTGTATAACAGTGGGATTAGAATTCCCCTCGTTTGCTCTTGCATTTCTCGCGCTCTCTCTCGTTCCCATCCGCTCCTGTATACATTCGTCGCTCCTGCTCTTCCTTCTCCTCTCAATGACCCAAAAGCCTACCACTAACAAAACAACTTACTAAAATCCTCCTTTCTCTTCTTCTTCCTTCCAGTCCCCCACAATTTTCTCTTATTCTTTGGCTTTACTTATACAACAGCTATTTACTAACAAATAGTAAATTCCGCGGTCGAGCCATCTATTTATTAGCGTCTTTAGTGCCGTTTACTTTTCAGTGACTTATGCATTCGACATTATATGTACACGGAGTTTACATTTAGTATTGCTTCGGATAAACTTTATGTTGCTATTATGTATTGGAAATGAATATGTAGAGCTACGTTTTGCATGTATACTTATGTGTATTACATATATTTTATGTTTCACTGTGTAAGATAATTTACATCCTTGAAGCATTTTAGCTCGATATATTTTATTACCTTTAGATTGGCACTTAACCGCCAGTAAAAACACATTAGCTTTTCGCATGTCTACCTTTAACGACCAAGTCTTTGTGTGTGTATATATATTTGTTCCTTGCTGCTGAATAGTAAATGCGTTCAAAGCCTGGTTCAATTTGTTTACAAATAGCTTTCTTTCAGCAGCAATCAAGTAGTTGTGTCTTGGTAATATTTCATCAGGATTGTCAGCAAAGTCGTTTTTAATATTTATTGCGCTCTTTTGATCTCTAACCATATGTTTCCTTAATGTTTTGTTCGTATATCTATACCTGAAGCAATATGCTTTCATACCTGTTGTTGTCACACTCCAGTTATTCCTCCAGTATATTTCTCTGTGTGTATTACACATAGGAACTAATTAGCATGAGAATATACACTGTGTAGCTTTATTTACTACTACCGGTAGCAGCTTTTATGCAATGATATAACAAAAGATATTAGCTTGATTGAAATTTCCGCTCTTTACAGTTTCATTAAAGTGGATGCAGAAACTGTATAACTTTAAGCTTATGGACGAGAAGTGATGCTCGTTGTTTTTAATTTTCAGCGAAGCATCTTCTTGATGGAATCTGTTCCGTCTATTACGTACGAAATAGGATTACACTTGCTCAATTACTGTTCCTCACAGAAAGCTATATAGAGAGCTTAGAGAACTATAAGTTATACTTGCCAGGTCACATATATAAAGTGTATATTCTTGAGAGAATATTAAGCATAAAATGTTTTATGACAGGATACTAAAATGGAATCCGAAGTGGTCTGTGAAATATTTATAAAACTATAGGAGCAATTGACAAAGGAATTGCTCAACAAGGCCGTATAAAGCTCCACCACGGGTAAATTGTGAGGAGGCTTAAAAGAGGAAGTATGCAAATGTGAGTGAGAGTAAATGAGAATTTGTGCCTGTGTTTCCTCGTTGACTCTATAAATGCACAAGTCTAATTTTGTATTGTTCACTGCAGCTGTGTGTAGATGTAAAACGAAATGGACGGCACACGAAGAGTATGAGGGAGGAAGTTGAGAGCAAAGTTGCTCACTCACATCCAAAGCTCACACATAATTAACAGAGACCGAGTAATTAGTACATGTGCAAAAAGCCTTGTTTCCATTTAACTTGATAAGTTAAATGGATTTTCCCTGTTTTACGAAGACTTTTGCAGTGAGTAGTAGTGTTTACAGTCGTGCATATTTTTTGCCTACCGCGTATCCATAAATGTAAGTACATATTTTGAGTAAAGCGGCGCGTATAAATGCCCCTTTATTGGTACTTCTGGTATATTCTATATTAGCAGCAGTATACTATAATACAAATAATATATTCTGAGCAGAGCAAAATGTACAAAAACATACATATGCTGATGTACATAAATACACTCAGGGCAAAGCAAGGGTTGTGCATAAATACATTTGTTAATTTTCAAATGACAATTATGTCCACGTTTACACATCCGCCATTCAACGCTCGTTGTGCAGTATTTAAGTTCTACATAAACTAAATTCTAACTGTGAGAACAATACCAGGAATGAAAGCTCTCAATAAGGAGGCGATTGAACTTTCCCATGTAATTACAGATGATATAGAATTCATGTTCTGACGATGAGCACAAAATTCTTCCTAGTATGGTTTCTTTCTACCTCCAGTCTTCTATCTCTCCAGAGACAACATTTCTAAATGGAATGAACGATGACTTCTCTCAAAATTGTCTATGTGTAGTATTCGTAGGATATCTGAAAGCTTACACGTGCTGGATCTTACTGCTATTTGTACCACAATTACTATATAATTCATCGCATGGCGTATGAAGGAAGTATAAGAACTCATGTGAACAAGCCACATGTAGGGAAGCTGACTTACGTATCCTCCGAATGAGAGTCCCTTTGTGCTGAATACATACAGAGTCAGCCGGCGAATTTTACATTTTACAACACT
Source organism: Lipothrix lubbocki (assembly GCA_034696945.1). Taxonomy (NCBI): domain Eukaryota; kingdom Metazoa; phylum Arthropoda; class Collembola; order Symphypleona; family Sminthuridae; genus Lipothrix; species Lipothrix lubbocki. Next base: position 39,144 of record JAQGAK010001040.1, read on the forward strand.
CCGTTCCTTTTTGTCAGCTTCATATTTGCGTATAGAACTATGAAATTCTGCATAAACGTCTCATTTTCTCATCTCTAGTTGACTCTCCAGAGATACTAAACTTTGGAATGTTCTGAGTTGAAAGACTATTACACTATGGCTATACACTATAGCATATATATATATCAGAGATGCATTGAGTTTACACTTCCGTGTGCATACATTAGATACTTTGAATATACATCCAAAACGAAAATGCAAGTATGCAAGGCCATGATATGTGCGACCGTAAACGGTTATTTGATTTAACACAGCCACCGATTACAAACCTACACTGTGTATATTTACAAACTAAACAAATCTATTTTTGCATACCGCTATTCCCGCATTGTGTAACAGTGTTTACCAACATGAAAAAGCATTTCCTACTGTAACTTAAATATGCAGTTTTCTCACAGATATATTTATAACTTCATCTAAAATCGTGTTCTAATAGCTTTCTGAATGGATGATAACAATTTTCAAGTGGGTTTAATTCCACTTTATAATGCATGTATAGTATGCCTTGTGGGAGGAAGCGGAGCCAAATAAAGTTTCGGGTCTACCTACAACATATGCATATCTAAGAGTAACTGAATAGATATACGCCTGTATTATTATGTATCTATATGCGCTTGCCATATACTCTATACCTATTATGGATGTATGCGTCTGGGTTGAAGCACTTTCCACAATTTGCTTTCTCTTTTAATTTGACTGAAAGCGGAAAGTTTGGTCGTCAAATGGGTAGAATTCAGGAAGAGTTGGAGCTGCAAGGTTGTGCAATTAAAATTCATGGTGTTTATTTACCCGCATGCAACGGCATTTTTCAAGGTAACAACGGTAACTCTTTTGGTTCCGAAAATGTATTATTTGTGGCCATATGCAGTAATGCAGTAAGTAACCTTGGAAATGTTTTTTTTTCTGCACATATTTTATCTTTTAGATTTTGCATATATAATTTGATATAAAAACAGTATTATATACAAAAATACAGGTTATGTGAATGAAACGAAATGGAAACATGCGGGGAGAAGTTTTTCCCCGAGAAGCAATGAAATAATAACAAGATCTAATGACAAATTTTAGTGCTAGCAATAAAAACTAAGCTCTAGGAATTTTTTCATGCTTCTCGTCCACACAATTAGAGTCTGAAACTATAATTATATAGTAAAAGAGTCTATAACACAATAAGTATATAGATATGTGTAGAGAGTTAATAGTGGCGTCGTTTCATAAAATAAGCAATTATACTCTCTCTTGGGAGGACGAATTAGCGATATAGCTGTGGTTAAGCTAGCCACAATTTCTGTCCACGGAACTGCCTACTTGCTAGTATTTTCGCCTTTTATATCTTTTGTTATTAAATTACGTAGTGCTGAAAGTATGAAAATATTCGTTTATGCTCGTTTATACATTTGAAATTTGTTGGTGGACCATCAAAACGTATTTAAGTGTGGAAACTATGAATGTATGCAAAAGTAAAAGTTTAATTTTCCAGGAAGACAAATAAAATGTGGAATTCTGAGAGAGATTCTCATATTATTTATCTTTATATGAATACTTGCATTCTCTGCAGGGAATATACACATGCTTCCCCATTCTCTTTATAGGAATATTTGAATTCCAAAGTTTTTTAATCAGGTTAACACCCAAGTTTTTCTTCGTAATTTAGAATCCACAAATCCCACCGACTTCCTCTGCACATTTATGAACTTGTTAATCATGCAAATTCAGTTCTATACTAAAGATTTTACACACCCACATTCAACTTTACACCCTGATTTTATATAATATCGATGCTGTTTCACGAACTCAAGTTACATTGAGATGGAGTATGGATATGCTTCTTTAATGATCAAAGCATCTTTCGGCTATTCATATAAGGTTCGAAGACCTGTGCCTTCGCTATGTTTATGTGGTTACTATAGACCTTAGCCTTGCTGTAGAGACGCGTCTTGAAAGATTGAAGATATCGGTTGAACTATAAAGTTCCAAGTTTGTTTGGGGATTTTGTTGTAAAAATAGGAGTCAATCCTCTAGTAGCTTCTTTGGAGGTAAAGCGAAACGATATTTAAAATTCTTATGACTTTCAAATGTTTTATGGAAGTTGCTACCCTAGTACTAACTAATTTCAATGTTTGATGAAGCGTGTTGATTTTCGAAGTTTAGTAGAATTAACTTGTATGAGTATGATTCGAGGAGAGTACCAAGGAGAGATGAAAATTTTGATTGGGTAGCGGTAGCGGTAGTAGATCCGGATGCTCTTTTGCACGTATAAAATAACCCAGTTTTATCTTTTTTTGGATTTCTTCGATGTACCCAGGGATGCTAGACTTGGTTCATACCCTTAAATATGTTAGCATTAGATTCATTTTGTTATAGGTACAAGGTACAAGTCGTTTTCTCTGTAGATATTCTCTCATAGAAGCTATCTTTATGTACCTGCCGTGCATTCCTTATTGCCTCTACAGCTACTTAGCATATATCCTGTTTTGTCTTGAACGCCATAGCCCAACTTGTAATCCCTACCGTGAGTGTGTATGGCTGAGCTGATGATTGTGAGTGACTTTCGTTATTTGCATAATCTCCCACTGGATTTTAAGTTTAGCATAGGAGCAACTCCTTTTCCCAATGAGCTGTGGAGCTCTATGGTGGGACTTAATTTGTTCACCTATACCCTCATCAGCTTTGACGGTTGTTATAATGTATATAAATAGTGTATACATACATATATGTACATAAGTACCGGAGTGTTTATACGCACGGAAGATTGCTTACACTATAGGAGACTTAAAAGTAGGAGCATTATTCGTCGGAGTTTAAATGCCATTATGTTAAACTTTCGCGTGGAGTCTATGGTTTAAAGCCCTTGTGTATATCAGTCCAGAGAAGCTGAATGATAAGACATTATATGTGTATCCCAAGTTTTTTTCTCGCCTCACAACCACCATCACCACGCATCTGACAAACTGAAAGCACATGTTTTATTTTTGGTTTTTCTTCCTTATAAGCCAACGAGAAGTTCGGATGGAGATAAATTTGAAGCTATCTCCTGCTGTGTTTGTTACTTCTTTAACTTGTCTGAACAAATTAACTAACCAGATCACATGGGAAATTTCAATGGATAAGGTACAGAAATCTTGTGATGTTTCCATACCCTATGTAGGTATTGTGTATGGAAGCGTTTAGGTATGTATATAAGCTTATACGGCATTTCTAATTCTCAGAGCTGTTCAAAATACATTGTATTTTAAATACATGTATTTCAAATACGTATTTAAAATACATTTTTGTATTTTG
>JAQGAK010001041.1:0-42427 GCA_034696945.1 Lipothrix lubbocki
ATATTTACAAAAATAATACAAAAATTAATGCAAAAATATTTATAAAAATTAATACAAAAATATTTACAAAAATTTAAAAAAAAATATTTATAAAAATTAATACAAAAATATTTACAAAAATTAATACAAAAATATTTACAAATATTAATACAAAAATATTTACAAAAATTAATAAAAAAAATATTTATAAAAATTAATACAAAAATAAAAATAGAAAATGCAATGGTTTGATCAGGATGCTGCCAGAATCAATATTGTATTTCGCAAATTATTGACTTCATGTATTATATTATTTATTTTACAAAACCAAATTACTATACAAATCGTTTTTACAATATTATTAATTTTATTAATATTGACTTGAAAGTAGTTTAGCTATCTAGCGCTTTAACGAATAATAAGAATATATAACGATAAGAAATAAATCATTTCCTCAGTCGAACTACCTACGAATTTTTGGTCTGAGTTTGCCCCAAATTGATAAGATCATCAATTTCGTTGACACTCGACTCGGTGAGCTTAGACGGCAATTTCCAGATATGAACGTTTCCAGCAGTGTCGCTGGTTGCGACGAGGTCAGTCCTATATCGGAAATAAACTTGTGATTTGTCGGTTTTTGAATTTGATAAATAATTAATACCTAGATAATGTAAATAATGACCGAGGAGAAGACTGTAACCCTTTTATTACCTGCTCTTGTTAAAAGAAATCTTCACCAAAGGCTCTTCATGCTCAATTTCCAGCGAAGCTCTAGAGTTTTCAGCAAATTCTTTTAGGTCATAAAAGCGAAGGAAACTCCTCTCAGCAATGGCAATCATCATTGGCTTGGCGGACCATTTCACATCAACTGCCCGAGCATCCACTTCCAGTGCAATGGACACTGTGGGGATGTTGGGTTTGAGAAGATTCTGGACACAACAGGAGCCTTCTTTGGTCAAATATAGGAAAAGGTTTCGGTGGAAGGGACAGCAATCCACTGCTACAATGAGTCCGAGTTCTTGGACCACAACGTTTGACACAGGGTCATACAGAGGATTGTCTTCCGCTGTGTTTTCGGGTCGAACCACAGAAGTATCACCTGTGGGTGGATATAGGTGGTTAACATTGTAATTATTCTAATATATGAAATTTTCTTAAAATCAGTAACTAATGTTTAGACTTTTTTAGTATTACAGTAAACTCTACAATTGAGAAATATTTCATAATTGTTTTAAATATTATAGATCAGAAATGAGTAGGTTTCATCATCAATGAACTATGTATTTATAATTATAACAAAGCATCTTAATGTATCTCTAATCTCTAAGGGAAGCATCTATAAGTATCTCTAATCTCTAAGGGAAGCATCTATAAGTATCTCTAATCTCTAAGGGAAGCATCTATAAGTATCTATAAACTCTAAGGGAAGCATCTATAAGCATCTCTAATCTCTAAGGGAAACATCTATGAAGTATCTCTAATGGAGCATCGGTAAGTATATCTCTAAGGAAGCATCTTTAAATATCTTAAAGGGAACATCTTGAAGCATATTTAAGTATCTTCATGGAAACATCCTGAAGTCTGTTTGGGTGAGGGTCTTTACGGGAGTACTTTTAAGTATCGTCATGGGAACATAGTTTAGTATCTTGAAGTATCTCTAAAACTCTAAATCTCTAGGTATTCGTAGGGGAGAAGTGCGATAATAATACTTACTGACTGGTGCGTCGTTTAGTAAAAATCCCTGGAAAATGAAGCTTCCATGTGTGCTAAAAACAAAGGTAGTGGGATCTTCACCACAGGAGGACAAGGAAGTTAGACCCAATTCCTTCATCCCAAGCTTGTATCGATTGCCGACATTAATTTCCTCACTTAAATTCTCCGAAGACACGATGAATTGTTTTTCTAAAAAGAGGCGGCTCCCAGTTTTGGACACGGACCAAAGTGAGATGTAGCCATCGGTGGCAGCAGAGATTAGTGCATAGGAGGACGCAGCTGGGTGGATTTTGAAAAGTTGCGAAGCATTACTTTGAGTCAAACGAATCCATTTAAGCGACACAATTTCTTTTGCATGTCCGGAACTCTGAATTTCTGTCACGCAGTCATTTTTCCGCTTCGTATTACCTTCCAAGTCCTTACCACTCATGCTGGAACTCCCAATGAAATAAGAACTAACGGATAAATCCGCAAGTGCAATTTCACCAGAATGAAGCCCAATAGCTAGCAGAGTATTTTCAAGGGGATGAAAATCTAATGATGAAATGCAAGAGGAGAACTCCAGTTCAATTTGAGGTACTTTGCTGTTCAATGAGTCGGGACGACTCAGACTCCAAATGGACACAAGCATTCGGTGGGAGCACCAGCCATCATGACTTTCTTTCCCGTAACCCACTGCAATTTGGCTCCCGGACTTGTTCCAAGCAATGCAAGTAGCCGCTGTCTGAAATGCAGATGTGCAAAATTTACTCCAACCCATATTTAAGATAGATAAGGAAGTGAATATCTATATGTAAAATAGTATAATACATATATAGAATATTACTCCAGCCCATATTTTAAGAAAGTATACAAGATAGTACAACTATGCAAGAAATAGCGGAAAATATGTACGCTTATATTAAATACAAGGATTTAGAACATTTTGGAAATATCCATTAATTCCCATCATCATCCTAGGCATGCAATGCCTTTGATTAGCACTGACGGAACGAAAATATCATTTCTCATACAAATTACCTCCTCCATAATTTTCTCATTTCGCAACTCAAACAATTTCGTCATTTCCGACTCTAATGAAATAGGCTCCTCATCTTCTTGATGGTAGTCATTAAATACTTCATTCAGGAAGGGATCCTCATTTTCTTCCAACACTTCGCACACTTGGTCTGTCATTCTGGCAAAGAAAGCTATGAGGGATGGTGGGTAAGGCTTTCCATCCAATGATTTATTCTCTTCCTCTTCGGTTTGAACTGGCTGTTTGCAATGTATTTCATATTTTATTATCAAAATTTATATTATAATATTATATATGGATACATCCCTAAAAAACTAAATATAAATCATAAAATAAAATAAATTTAAAAATCCTTGATTAGTTTTTGCACTCTGAAATATACATTTATTTTGTCATGCATTTTGCAATGTTTTGCTGTAAAATAAAATTGCAGTGCACTATAATAAATGTATTTACGAAAATTGCGATTGCAATACAAATCTTAAAAAGTCATTTCTAAAATCTTGCAATGCATCTCAAAATCATTGCTTAATTTAATGCATAATTCCATTACACAAAAGCAAAGCAGATGTGGAAATGCAATGGAGTTTTTCAACCCTTCTGCAAACTATGCACATATGTATATACATACAAACAAAGATTGATTTGCAACTGGACCTTGTCCAAACCCAATGGTGCGGCCTGTGCTCCCTCCTCGACGTATTTCAATTCATCCGTCTGACAGCTTCCAGAAACGGTTTCCCTGCAAATAGGATTAGCATTTCAACTTGGTTGACTACAACAAGAATTTATACTCTGCACTTTCTCCATACCTGCACTCCTGATCAAGTGATCAATATAAATGGATCTATGCGATTGCCATGTACGCATACGTAAAAACGTTATGTTTACAATGCATGAACAAATTCAGTGTAAAAATAGAAAAAAGACGGACTTAAAGCGTCAACCTCTGCTTTCGCCAAGTTGATTCAGAAACATTGAGGATCCTATCCTCTGCACTGTCGCTCCATCCGGGAACGGAACTCGTAGGAACGTCTCCAGCACCCTCGCCCACACGGTGACGTCCGGTTCCAGACATTGAATTTTATTTAATATTATTATTTGAATAAAATGCTGCTTCAAGAGTCTGTTCACTTATGTAATATGTTGTCGTCTCGTTCCTTTACTAGTATTTGCCTCGAAACAGCCTCTCACTCTCAAACTCAAATGGCTTGATTGAGCCTTGAAGAAAGTAAAGTGCTCTGAAAAAATCGTTATGATGACGCAAATGAGATCTCTGAGCAGAACGTGTATGCAATTATGACATAAATTTCCTACTCCCCCGAAAATACAACACGGCGTACTTTGTAAATAAACTTTCTTTTTCTTACCGTCCTCACTCCTCGCTCTCACTTCACGTTCGAAAGTTAATTCAATAACCTTTCACAATATTCAAAATGTACTCCCGATCCCGACCCGAACAATCTACGCAAGTATGTACACGCATTAATAATAATATTATTGTTCTGATTCTTACAACTTTGGTGTTGGTCTGAGGTGAGCTTCTCACTTTATTATTGTCTACTATTGTCAGTTTATTCAGTTGGGGAACAACAAACGGTAAATTTCTGGAACCCGAAAAGACCGGGCAAAATCAACAGATAGTATTTCCATGGTAACCAAGTTGTCAACAGAAATGTTGTAGTTGCGATGCAATAGATGTAATGCAACATTGATTTAATACTTTAATAGATGACTCATTCATGGAGACGGATCAAAATATTTATTCTACTCTTCTCAATCAAGTATTGACTTCCTGGAAATATGATGGCTATTCTTATAGCTTTATTTAAAGCACAATGATTATTATTTATTATTAATTTATTTTTATTCCTGCTTTTTTAAAATTTGTTTTATAATTTTATATTTTTATTATTGATAAATGACTTCTTAAAATAAGTTTTAAAAAAGATTATTTAATTTATAATTTTAAAAATAATTTTAATAATCGATTAAAAAGAAGGAAACTGTTCTCACAAAACCAAAATAATTTTATTAATTATGTGATTTTTTAATATTTGTTTGTATTTATTATTACTTTATTTGTATTATTTTTTATCATTAATATGGTTAATAATAATTGATGTTCTTCCATATTATTCTGAGGCAGTTTAATTGTTATGCATAAAATTATCTCTGGTAATATTGTTATTATTGCTTACTATTATTTGTTTTCTATCACCGTCTTTTTATTATTTTTATTGTACGTAATTTATTTTGTTTTTTATTTTTCGTACTATTATTCATTTTGTTTATTATATATAATTTATAATAACAATAAGTATAAGCATCGCCTGATTGTATCTACAGAATTAGGTAAACTTGTAAAGTTCCATGTGGGGCAATGCGGCACGCCACAAGGAAATTATCAAGTTTATAAAATAATAAAATAAATAAAAAGTGGGAATTGCCCATAGTTGATTTTTTTATACAAAATAAGCATAATTTTTTTTAAATTGAACATCTTTATTATAGGGAAGAGTTAGTTTGAACGTCAAAAGGACAAACTTATTTTAGCTCTCAGGGATGTTTCAGGGTCATTTTAGCACGCAATGCTTTCACCTTCCATGCAAACGTATGCTTCACCATGGAATGAATGAAAGAAGGATATTTTTCACTCTGTGGGCGTTCGCGGAGCGAGAAAGAAGAAAAAGAAATCCCAAAGCAGGAGCAAAAGTGGACCGACTTGGAACGCGGAACTAGACATTGCGCAAAGATGGCGTGTCAAATCCGATCAGCCGTTCGTCTACGTCCATCCGTGTTCGTCGGCAAAAATCTCCTGGATCAATTGACATTCAAGTCATCTTTGTGTCAACTCAGTGGTCAGAAGAAATATCCTTTCAATTTCTACTCACAACAAGTCAGGATGACAACCTCAAATTCTTCAGAGATCCAGGACAAGTTTGGTCTGGATAATAAATACAAGGGATTGGAGAATAATGTTTGGTATAATATTTTGTATTTATTTTGTAGTTATTTTGTATTTATTTTTGTATTGATCTTGTATTTATTATGTTTGTATTTATTTTTGATTTATTTTTGTAGTTATTTTGCATTTATTTCTGCTCACAATTTAGTAATATTAATGTGATAGTGATGATTGACTAACAATTTTTTATTTTGTGCTCTGGAAATTCCAGGGTAGAGTTCATCGATTTGAACGCAAAATTGCAGCCGCTGAACTTGGGTCAAGGCTTTCCAGATTTCATGCCAGCTGAAAATGTGATAAAGGAGTTGATGAAGACTTGTGACATTGAAGCTAACCCTTTGCTTCACCAGTATACCCGTGGTTATGTAAGTTGGGTGCATGTGTGCCCGTGCCTAAAAATAGAACTTTACTTATGAGGCAGTGCTCTGGAGCAGTACACTATATATCAGTAGTTAGTGTGTTATTGCTCGGAATCCTCGTGATTTGAATTTCATGCGGTTCAAAAGTTTAATGGGATGGGAAAATTTTCCGCAGGGACACCCTCGCCTTGTTAAAGCCCTGGCTAATCTGTATGGAACTCTTATCAACCGGAATATAAATCCGATGACGGAGGTCCTGGTCACGGGAGGAGCCTACGGCTCCCTTTTCTGTGCTATTATGTCCAATGTGGGACCAGGCGATGAGGTAAGTAGAATCAATGATTACTGATGTATTTAATGTATATCCAGGCTGGGTTAATATTTCTACGAACTTTTGTCTTGTTTTGGAATCTATCATATCTCATTTACAGGTGATAATAATTGAACCGTTTTTTGACTGCTATGAACCACTAGTACGCTTAGCTGGCGGTATGCCAAAGTTTATTTCCCTCAAGCCGGAAAATCCTACTGATACTAGTTCTGCCACTTGGACTCTAAACATGGAAGAACTTCGGTCTTTATTTAATTCCAAGACCAAGGCTATTATCCTGAATACGCCCAACAATCCATTAGGCAAAGTTTTCACGAGACAGGAATTAACGGTAATTGTACACATATTACAAGCGGTAGTTTTCAATTAGCACCGGAACAGCTAGCCGGAGGATTATATATTTATCACTGGATAAAACATGTTATTAAAGTTTTATTGTAGTTGTTGTAGTCGGTTGACAACATCGTGTTATTAGTCAAATGAATGCCGAACTTTATGTGTAATATATTTTGCTTCAGGAAATCGGAGAGCTGTGTAAGGAGTTTAATGTGCTCGTGATATCGGACGAAGTGTACGAATGGCTTGTTTATGAAGGAAACGAACATACCCGAATTGCTTCTCTTGATGGAATGTGGGACAGAACAATTACTATAGGATCCGCTGGAAAAACATTTAGGTAAATGCATATATGTTGGCATTCCCGTCCATTCTGTGGTGAACATGCAAGACCTTGAGATTTGTTATAGAGTTTACTAGTTTTTTATAAAGCTCTTATTGCAACGTTGCAATCCTTAGGTTCTTTTACTCGCTAGAATTGATTTTATAGATGTTCGAGGAATGTAAACACATTGAATATTGAACAAGCACATGATGAATTGATGATTTACTGCGGGAAGGTAATTTGAATTTATCTTGATCGATTTCAGTTTGACCGGTTGGAAATTAGGTTGGTCATATGGTCCAGCGCATCTCATAAGAAACCTTCATATTGCTCACCAAAATTGTGTATACGCTTGCCAAACTCCTCTGCAAGAAGCCCTTGGAGCATCGTTGGAAAAAGAAATAAAGCGTCTCAACACTCCAGCGTCATTTTTCTACAAGATGGTTACTGATTTGAAACAAAGACGAGATCTGATGGCTCGATCGATCCGAGAGAGTGGAATGATCCCGGTTGTACCTGAAGGCGGCTACTTTATGATGGTGAATTGGAAACCCTATGGTAATTTACTTTATTCTTGAAAAAACATTTCTCTCTACTCAGAATTAAAGTCTACCTTAAGACGAATATAAAATCCGGAACACATTAGCTATGTTACCTATAGCAATCGATGGGATCCAAAATAATAGAACTTTTTGTTATTAATTACAGAGGACAAAGCAGACCTAAGTGCTGAAACAGATGCTCAAGCAGATTACAGATTTGTTAAATGGCTTGCTAAAACTCACAAACTCCTGGGCATCCCACCATCTGCGTTTTATTCAAATGATCATAAGCACCTGGCGGAAGATTACCTTCGCCTGTGCTTCTACAAGAAAACTGAGACTCTTCAGAAGGCTGATGAAATCTTAAAACAACTTAAGAATTCCTAATCATTTTGAAGTTTAAGTAATCACTTGTGCTATGGCTGTTTTACCTAATTTGTCATAATGATGGACGAGGAAATGTAATAGTTATGTTCGACGTACGGTATTGCACAATCGTACACTCTCTAGTTTATTGATTTCAATAGCCTTGCCTATGTATAATGTTAGATATCAATGATACGATACCTATATAGTTTCATCATATAGATACACATATGACTTGGTAATCTTTATTTTGTCATTATTTCAGATTTACATATTCGTGAATTTCGCTATATGATTACAAATGTTACACATATGTTACGAATTATAACTATTTACCATTTTTGACCCTGTTAAATCAGACCAAAGGGTTAGAATGTTGAATTACACAATATACATATATACATATGCCTATGCCTGTTTTTTGTTCGAAACAAAAATGGAATCATGTTAGTTCCTGGCTATTTTAAATGATCTGGAAAATAAAGAAATATAGTAATATCACATTTATAAAACATGGTATGTGATACCTACACCTTTGATGTAATAAATGAGAATCGTAACTTCCCATAGGAAAATCCATGGCTCAAATTCATTCAAGTAGCTACGAGTTGAGTGTCTCAAGTACCAACGACCAACATACAAGACGTACACATACATAGTCGGTTGGTGTGAATGGACTTATATAGCCAAACTTTATAATCAGCTACAGCACCAATTAAATACATGGCATCTAATAAGCACGTAATATAGCGATAGTTTGAAGTTTATTGCTTCTAATTCTTGCAACCAATCATGTACTAACAAGACTTATCACTAAATAAACCTCTGTTGATACTCTTAAGTCTGAAGGACATACCTAAGTAAGTAACAAGCACTGGATAACAAGTGGGTATGCTTCGTGGTGAGTTAACAAGGAAGCAAAGCGGTGTGTAATCTTATCTAAAATGAAATCAACAATAGGAAAGCCCTGCATGAATTTATTAGATTGTAATGTGAAAAGCTAGTTTCATCTATATATACACGTTAGTACCTCATAAGTTAGGACCATGCCAAGTTGAGTTGGGTGAATCAAACAGTTTATTAAGTTACACCAACTGAATTTTAAATACAACCCAGGACAACTTCAAAAAAAAAATTTCTTGCACGTACACTGTGGGGGACTAAAATGACGGAGAAATCCAGTGCTAAGAATAAGTTTGCGTTGGACTCAAAGTACAAAGGCCTGGACTGGAATGTTTGGTAAAAATTTGACAAGCTTATGTTCCTCCATTGCAGACAAGTACCTTTTTCTCTACTTATATATGTATGTGTCTCATATTACTTGACTGCCTTCTCATGAATACTTCATATTTTTTCAAAAAAAATTGCAAACGGAGTTTGACCGCAGAAAGAAAGTTACTTTTGTACCACAATTTTATATTACCATTGAACTGCAATATACATACTAAATTTCTTGAAGACGTGTACAGCAGCCATCGTAGCTGTCAATTTTACTTGTCATAAAATTCAGTTATAAAATTGGTGATTCAGGACGGAGTTGGGAGAACTGTACGCAAAGGAAGGAGGAGTCAATTTAGGTCAAGGATTTCCGGATTATCAACCGGGAAAAGAATTTGTAGCTGAATTGGCGAAAGTCTGTGAGGCTGAAGACTATTCCCTTCATCAGTATGCTAGAGCTTTCGTAAGTCTCCTTTTACCCTGTCTTTATCAACATAAAATACATTTCCTCCTTCATGCCTGTTAACCTTTGTGCAATGAGATGTTTGGCATAGAATCTTAATTATATTCAACCATAACATCCCATTTATTACCTTCCTGTTTTTCTTATTTTCGTATCTTGCAACTTAACATGTATAGCTGTTATACGTATGCAAGTTTAATGCCTTTGAGGAATAATAAAAATCTGAGATAATGGTTGGTCGTCCTTATAGTATAACTTAAATGTTATATGGCGGCAGTAAACAATCCGAAATTTTGCCAAAGAATAGATTGATACGGGGAAAATGTGCTACTTTGACCATGAAGTCTAAAACTTTGTATGTGCTAAAAATCAAATGCTCCAAAAATGTGAGCACGTCTGGATATTTTTTCTTGCCTGGTATATAGGATGCTGCAAGTATACATATGTATGTGATACATGATATTATACGTATTTTTGGCATACAAGTACTACTGCCCCGGATCTTCTGACTGTGGACACTGTATACATATAAGTATAAAAAAAGTAGATACATATATATACGACTCTCATAGAACGAGAGCATTTCCCCAGGAAAACAAAGACCGGTTCCTTTTGTGAAAGCGACTGGGTGGTGACTGAAGGCTTATTAAATTTACGCTAGACTTATTTTTCCAGGGACATCCGCGCCTCGTCAAAGCTCTCGCCACTTTGTATGGTGGAGCGATTGGGCGACAAATCGATCCGTGGACTGAAGTTCTGGTGACCGGCGGTGCCTATGGAGCTCTTTTTTATTCCGTCATGTCCAACGTGGGTCGGGGAGATGAGGTCCAATAATAATTCTACTACTTATATTTTTCACACACACACATAAAACATAAAAGCTGAAAGTGTAATAGTTACAAATATTTCTTTCGTTTGATCAAACGCCGTCACCTGCTGCTGGATGAGCTTTGTGTGTAAGTAAAGGGATCGTTGCATCGCATTTGCTGAGCTTGTTTCACACACATTTAATAATCTAATAATGCAGAGAACCCCACCAGGCTCCCTTTGTGGTCTCCTGTGTCATCAATATGCCTTTATAGAATTTTAGTATGTAGTCTATAGAGATATTTCTTTACGTATATTTTTGCGCCAGTCGTATAGATACATGTTGACATCATAGATCATATGTGTATAGTTTAGATAGTAGTATGATGTAATCAGGTAGAGCATGAGCTATAATGGAATCTGTACGTGTAGGTAATTATAATCGAGCCATACTTTGATTGCTACGAGCCGCTGGTGCACCTCGCGGGTGGAAAGCCCGTCTTCATCCAGCTCCGACAAACAGATCCGACGAGTACGTCTTCCTCAACGTGGGCATTGGATAGCGAGGAATTAAAAGCTGCTTTCAATGAGAACACCAAAGCTATTATCATCAACACTCCGAATAATCCCTTGGGCAAAGTCTTCTCAAAACAGGAATTGATGGTATGTCTGATCCAATTATAACTAGCTAAGTCCAGTCCGCGTATTGTGTGTTTAGCTCCTGGTCGCAGAGCTAATTAGAGCGGAAATAACTACCCGTGCACAGACATATTTTTGTAAGTTACGTATAAATACTGTAGTTTAGTTACACATGTGGATATATGATTAAATTTGCAGGTAATTGGTGACTTGTGCAAGAAATATAATGTCATGGTCATTTCTGATGAGGTCTACGAATGGATGATTTATGAGGGCAATGAGCATGTTCGAATGGCAAGTCTGGAAGGAATGTGGGAAAGAACGTTAACCATTGGTTCCGCCGGCAAAACTTTCAGGTATAAAGCAGGTAGCCTTGCAAAACTTTTTTGACTACAAAGCTTGGACTGTAGCCTGCAGATACTTGAATACAGTTTAATTTCGTCCTTGTTGACATTGTAAGTACTCGAAAGAAAATTGCTTGACACGAGAGCAAGTTGATTACTTTGGGGATAAAATTGAAAGGGAAGGGGTATAGTGGTATTTGTTTGCTAAGACTCTCATGACAGGAGAGGAAAGACTCTCTCTATCTATATATAGATACGTTTCTACTTATAAACTGAAGGAGGATACTTCGCCAATATGTACTACATAGGGAAAAATATAATGGAATCACTTGCAATTATTGTGAAAGGTGGTCAAATATTAGGAAATGATTACATCTCTATAGAATTAACCGGATACGAAAACCTAATAATCTTTTGAATTGATGAAATTCCTTTTTAAATTGGTAGCTTGACAGGGTGGAAATTAGGTTGGGCCTATGGACCGCAACATCTCATCAAAAATCTTCAAGTTGCTCACGAAAACTGCACATACATGTGTCAGACACCAGAGCAAGAAGCAGTTGGTGCTGCACTCGAAAAGGAACTGACTTTGTTGACAAGTGAAAAGTCTTTTTTCAATCATATGAAGTCGGAGCTGACGAACAAACGTGAATTCTGGAAAAACGCTGTACTTCAATCAGGAATGACTCCCATTGTACCCCAGGGAGGATATTTCATGCTTGTGGATTGGGCTTCTTTAGGTTTGTCAAAAACAGTTGTGCTCTTTTGCTTTTAAATCTACCTATGTACTTCTACTTATACCTGTAGGTGTGCATTTCGTTTGGGAGACCGCTCTCGTCGTTCTGTAAGTATAATTCAGCTCTTACGAAATGTCAAAGTACCTCTGTGTATTTACGAGTACACTAGGAAATGTGATACTATGGAGAAATGTCAGCAATATATGAACAATTCTGTTACACTATAGATATAATATATTTTCATGCTTGCCAGAGCAATCGCCGTGAAACCACCGCAAAATATTGCGAAACTCTATAGCAAGGGTTACCAGTTACCATGCAATTATGCTTCGGTGCGTTCAGAAGAATTTATAAAAGTATACATGTTCAATGGTTTATATACAGAGCCTAAGCCGGATTTATCTACAGAGGAGGGTTATGAGGACGTGAGATTCGTGAAATGGTTCGCAAAAACTTGGAAGCTTCATGGAATTCCACCGTCCGCGTTCCTCTCCACCCCAAACAAGAACGGCTTGAGTAATTACATACGAATAAATTTTTACAAAAAGGATGAAACTCTAGAGAAAGGCAAGGAAATCCTGCTGAATTACTCCAACAGCCTCAAGCTTAAATGATGTTCCAAGCGTTGTAAATATAGAGATGACAAAAAGAAACAAACTGTCCTCCGCACAGATGTATTCAGTTAACCGTACATATTTTTATTAATAATACAACAATAATTTATTAGATTCACAAATGGACAATGTATTATAGAGGAAATATAGCCAAATATAAAATCATATGATATTAGTATAGAATATTGTAAATACACTAAATAACGTTCGAAAGTAATAACACAATGAGACTGTTAAAAATGGTTTCTTCAGGTTCCCGCTGTTTATCTTTCCTATTGTAGCTATTTACCTCACCCACTCTATAGCATCTTAAATATTTTCGGTAATTTAATTACAAATACATACGTGCATACAAGTATAGTCAAAATATCCAAGAATTTTGTAATCTGAAATGATTCCAATAAGAATAAAACTAATTATGTACATTAGTAATAACATTGCTGTATCTTCTTGACGTGGAACCATCCGAGCTCTTTCAACTCTTGTTCTAATTCTCGCAAGTTAGTAGCAAAATACTAAACAATCGATCTAAAAGTAAACCAGACAGCTGCCTACTCATAACAATAACAATTAATAAGTTGCTCATAGATTCTGCAATGGCAAAAATCCTTTCAACCTACAGTTAATTAATTATACTATAGATCATCTGCACTGATGTTAGTAAATTAAGCTGCCGAATCAAGACTAAAATGACGTGAAACGTTTACAAATGTACGTACTACACGTATTTATTATAGCAATACATTGCGGATTTGTCAGTATATTCACAGGTATCATCTATTATGATGATCCTTCTTTTAACGCCATTATACGGAAATTGAATAATAATAACATAAATTGTGAATACATACAACTTTCAATTATTACTCAGCACATTTCCCTACAGTTCATTTTGTTATAAACAAAAATTAATTCGCTGAAAAACTGCATATGGTTTGCATTTTAAGATGACTAATGTATATTGAGTTGCCTACGCCTACAATTTGACAGTGATTGTACTGCTGTTCATATTACAACACATCATGCATATAGAAATGAATTGCATAAACAATATTAGTACAACAACTTAAAATTGTTTCTATTAATTTTGGAAGCAAAACGTATGCTGAAATAAAATAAATACAAGACAGAAGATGCGCTCTCGTGAACCTCTTAGAGATAATAATATATGGCATAATATTTTTTAACATGAATAATTAAAAGAACACCCAAAACAAATTGTTAATCATAATAAGCCTCCATAATAAAAATATGAAAGAGTGGTAGGTATAATGTAATACATGAAGCAAAATATTCAGATAACGTTTTAATAGGCTTACACATTTAAAGAACCTAAAGCACATATACATACATACAACTATTAGTCACAGTCACCTTCATGCACTTCGAATTGTATATCTTTACACAGAAGATCGTAAATCATATTTAAAGGATAATTAACTATGAATTGATATAATCAGTCACAATCATCAATACACTTCCACACTGGAAATCCACATCAGTCAGACGACACAGGAAACGGAACGACATGTTACGTTCACTGTATTCAAGAAAGTAGTATACTACATAGATTGAATATATACGAGTAAACTGTATAGCAGCAGCAATCACGCACATATACATACACTACTTTTCACAAGATAATATATTAATATATAAGATTTTTCAAGTATACAGAACCGGAAGTGTAATTATTACATAACGCCTGTAAACTACTCAATCAATATAATATAGTTAAATATTCGTGTATGTAATAAGTAAGTATATATAATTCAAAAGTGCAATCTGTTCACAGAGCATCCGTTGTATCTTTGCATGTATGTGTAGGAATATGGGTGGTAACAAATTATATACTTATTACAGTTGATGATGACAAAACATTTCACAAGTAATATTATTAGTACATGTAATCTTAATATTGCAAATCTGTGCTCTTCACAAATTACCTATACTATACTTACATATACTTTCACTTTAATTACATGTATGATTCGTTATTTATGTGTTTATAGGTGTCTACAAAAAATGCTTTATGATATTATAATTACATAAATATTTTTAATAAACTACTCATCTTACAATTCAATTCACGTAGAAGTAATAGTTGTATAGTAGTCACCTTAAATATATTAAAATTACACTGCACTTACATTATCTCAATTTGATATTTGTTCACCGAACCGACAATTTAATAAATTCTATTTCGTTTCTATACTTATAGAAAGCAATAATAATACATTTGACTTGTCATCTAAATACAATTTGTTAGAATATTTTTCCCGTTAATGACCTTTACGTGCAATTTCATTTTTTATTATTAATTAGTTTTTTTAAACATACTACTTCTTCATATTTATTTCATACCATATACATATATACTCAATACCTTTTGAAATCAAACTCGCTTGGTGTTCATCCAACTTTTATAGTTTTAAGTAAATTGTAAATCACGTTCATCAGAATTATTTATACGTTGAATGTAATGTACTGACGATATTTTACGTAGAACATGTAAGTTTCAATAATTCTATTACCATATTTCATTTTTTAATCAAACCATTTGTTCTATGTATATGGCACGTGCTTTCATAGAGAAAGTATTTTTATTCCTTTCAATTGGCATTTTAGTTCTTCGTTAAATGATTGAAACCAAAATGTTATGAATTGTTTTGGTTAATGAATCGAATATTGAGTTGCGCAGTTTTTACTAGTTTACTATATTATCATAATTTCCCTACGAAGTATGTACGAAGGTATATTCTTTGTGTTCTAAATAGTTTTGATTAATCACCAATGTACAAGTGATTCAGATACGAACGTTTACTCTCAAGTTTGGTATCTTATACGGTATAGTTTTGTCATGTGTACATAAGTTTGTATACATACATAAATGAAAAAATACCTGTTGTTGCAAACGGATGAAAAAATGCACTTTAGTGTAATCGAACGATATTAAGCATAATACCAAGTTGAGCTCATCGCCAACGAAACAATTTACTTGGAGATTAATCAAAATATTAAAAACGAATCTTAAACATTCAAACTAACGAAAACAAATAAAATACCTACATATCTGCTCAGTAAGCTAAAAAAGACTCATAACTAATAAGTATAATTAGCTGCGAAACGGAGTTCAATGCAGAAATAACACAAAAATGTATTATTAATGGTAGAGCTGCTGAATAAGAAAACAAATACTAATAAATTTAGCAATAATAATATTCTTTTCTTGGAACTTATGTACTTGGATGTACAACACTAAAGTCCTGGGAGAACACTGAATGTGACCAAACGATAGGACTGAATTACGAAATGCTACTCTTTTGTAACGAGAAACGTTCAATATTTTCAATTCTTATACATTATTCACATAAACAAAGTGATAGAAACTGATGCTAATACCTTAGATACTACTCTTTGCATATATGTATATGTATACTAGATACAAGTAATAAGTAATAATAATTACAACGAACTCTAATGATGAAGTTCTTAATTACGATAACTAACAATATTTATGATAGGCTTTATATACACAAGTAGATATTTTCTTTTAGTACAATTTAGGTAATATTCATTTTAGTTCCCGATTCGTTAAACTTGATCATATGTATCATATATTTATATATATATATAGACGAGAACTGTTCGACTTCTTGTGTACAGAAGACTTGTGTAGAAGTAAATGTTTCACACATTATTTTATAAACATAATCTTAGTACGTTCCTTCTTTGCACTTTGATGTTCTTAAACAGAATTGGTAGTATGGTAGTACATGGATTTTATAACACTCGTTGGGGATAATTATAATAATTATTCACGCAAGAGGATCAGATGTATAGTAGAACTGAACGAATTTCCTTTATGTTAGACGTGCAATATATAATGTTAAAGGTAAATCGTTGGTGTGCAATTGGCAGAGATGCAACACAAGTATATAATAAACTGTATATCTGTATTTGAGGATTTCTTCTTTTGTTCTGCTTGGTATAAGATGTTGGTGATGGCTGTGTATGAAACCTTGCAATCATATTACTATAGTACATAATAAATCGCAAGATTAACCAACTGAACGTTTTTAAGTTCATCCACTTTTTTTTGTAAGTAAGTTCTAATAACGGACCCAATTTACTGGAAGCGTGGAGGGTTGATATTATAGTAACCATTTGAAATAAAATAAATTTTGCTTCCACAACGTAGGATTCACATGCAGTAATTCCATTTGGTGTTTGCTGTGTAACATATATTTGTGTTGCAACATATATAAGTATGTAATAATTTTTAGCGCAAATAAATTCTTGTAGCTGTTTTGCGACAACTCATCGCATTTAGGTTGGAGCGTGTGTAGCAGCTGAGGTTAATAGTCGACCATGTACATATAATAAGTAGCATTTTTATAGTAGTATAATATGTATGAAGTTGTGGATAATAATAATTAATTTAAGAACTCTTTGAGGGTGGGTTACGCGTAGAATTCTTTTGATTTCCCATACGTGGTAGCAGTGCGCTTTGAGTCATCCAGAACGTAAGAACCTTCATCTTTTTTCCGCATTCGGTACACTATAAACATGACCAACAGGATGGCACACAGGAGACCCACAATAGCTCCACAGATGATTGCTACAAGGAAAACAACCAAAAGAAAAACGTTATAGTTAATTCATAGTAATTAAGTATACTCTACAAGTAAGTTGAGAGGTCCCGAGGAGAGGAACGCACACAACCATTATACTATTACTACGACTACTATTAGTACCAAAGTCTTCTTGTCAAACGGTCAATTACTTAAGTTATTTTGTCGAGTCAAGTCATCTCAAGACTAAATTCCATCCACCATTTACCCATCAGAAGAGAGCCTAAACTGGCTTCCTCTGTCGAATTAATGCCTTTTTTCCTTCCGAAAACCTAGCCATTACTTTTCCACACTTCGTTACATATGTACTTACGACACTTTATGCATATGTACGTACGAAATGCAGGATGACGATGATTTAGACACTAACGGAGTGATAACTACCTACAAGTGTGACTAGATTTCTTTTGCAAAACTCCACAAACATTGAATGTATGCTCTTACACAACTTTAATATTTTAACACTAGCTCCAGAACCCTCTATAACAAGCTTTCCTCAACATTCACAATTACATTCGCCACAACAACCTCAATATAATATTCATTAAAGTTATACATAGTAATTAAATTGCAGAATTCTAAACTAACACGCTACTTATTTACGGAAATTACTTAAATGATAATAGACCTACATGCAGACGACCTACAAAAACACTATATGCACATACTGGAATTACATATGTACTCACTGAAACCCAAAGAAATTAAATATCGACCATTAACTTATTTGCAGTTCAACACAGATGATATATTAATTGTATGATATATTAAGTGCTAAAACGTTAACCACATGCAATTTAACTCAAGAATATTTCCACACCGTCCGTCATAATTCCCTGCCAGACTTCGCAAGGTTGATTATTCTGTAATACCAAGATGTACTACTACTTCCAACAATTTTATTCCTGCTAAAAACTGCATGACACGTAATTATGAAACGCGGCTTTCCCAGCTCTCCAGAGACCTTCGCAGAACTTCTCGTATTGTGAATGCGAGTAAAAAACTTATTCTTCTTACCACAGCATAACAACGTAAGCACTGGGTATAAGTATGCATGTAATATTCTTTCCTAAATATTTCACAAACGGATAACAATGTAAATCTTTGCAAACAATTTACACATGTTTAATTTTTTGACTGTAAATAAATGCTTAATCCTCTTATAATAAGCACATACTTTATTCAAACGGCGTACTTTTTTTAGCATGTCATATTGTTACGTCACTCTATAATGTAATTACACAAATGACTTCACAAAGCTCATTTGCTCGTCGAAAACCTCTCTTGCACGGAAAAAATAAGAATAATTTATTGCCTATTATCACGCAATTATGCATAGGAATTACGGCGTATAGGTATCGTACACTATAACACATGGATTACCCTAAACACCGAAAGAAACTGTAATTATTCGAGTAAATTACACCGCTTATAAAGCCACGTTTATATATCACACGTGTTGTCTGATAATACTGTGTAACAAGATCCAAAAATACATGATGTCCACGTCCACAATAGTAATATTCACACATGACGATAAGTAGATCCTAGTCACACTAGTAAGAAATGCACATTTACGTCACCTTCATGGTCATTTCCTATACATAAATATGCTTTGTAATAATAGATTGTGAAATATGAATAATATCAAGGAAACAATTAAATATGAAACTCATACCCCAACTCAAAGCCATAAATTAACTCCCATAAAATATTATTACACCTCCGCTCTGATATTATAAATAGAAAATGAAATAGACCACTCTCAAAACAATTTATATTGCTTGTCAGATCTACAGAAACAATTTACTGTCAAATCGGTCACAGTAATAACGGGTGTTTGTAAGTTCTAGTCGTAATCATTACCAAATCATGCGTGGGCATACTATAGTGTGAATGTATGTAGCTGGAGGATACAACAAATTGAAACAAGCTTACCCGCTAGAATGCCCGGCTGTGAAAAGAAAGACGCAGGAGTGCCTTTTTTATCAAACACATCGTTCGAATCTGAATCTAACGTTACGATTGGATCCTCCTCCACTTTCTGAGTGTTGTCAAACACAACAGGAGGACCTGCAGTAGTCTTTTTCGGGGGCGAGTAAACAGTTCCATATGGGTCGTCATCATCACCTATGTTATCTCCGGAGGGTCCATCATCATCTGGTCCACCACCTGATCCTCCTTCATCTTCCAAAAACAAATCTTGATCTAGTTTTTCCGACAGCTATAAAATCAAACAAAAATAACCACAATTAATAACAAGATCATTAATATTTTCGTACACAACAATTTCCGTTTCTTCACCACACAGCATACACAAGTTCCGACATGTTACGATAATAAATAACAAATCATTTCACTTCCTCTCAGAGTCACTAAAATATTTCTGTGTGCACTGGATATTAATTTCTATCCCGAAAGTGACGTAGAGTTCGCTGCCAGCCTGAATATTTGTATGTACCTTCCATACAAGCTAAAATTTCATACGATTCTAGAATAGAAGTGCAGACATATACTTATGTATATCTGTGCATGAGACTTGCGTCGTCATATTACCATTGTGAAAAGTTCCATCGAAAGCTTCTACTAGTAGCTTTTTGCTTTTCCAAGTACGTACGTCATAATTGTATACGAATTTGGTATTTTAGCACAACACTTTAGTATTATTTATGCAACTCATAACTTTCAAAAACTTTCCCATTGCTATTACGTGTATTATGCAATTCTAAAAGGATATACGTAGCTAACTTTTCGATCCATTATCATCATGCAAAAGAAATAATACTTTCTTATGTCATGATATAACCCATTTGAATTCTAAGCATCTCACATTCTCCCCACACATAATGTTCCTAGAATTCCTACCGGTTTCCATGAATTTACTATACGTACACTACACATACATTCTTATATTCTTTTGTAGAAGTTACAATCATTTGATACTTCTCTTGATATCTTTATCTCTTAAGTAGACAAAATGTCCTGATGGAATTACCAACCTCTAAATATCTTTTGCGATATAAAACGCGAACACAAGCCTAGCGAAAACTCATAAACGTGAAGGCTAAATCGCTTATTTTATATTGTTGCATGTTATTGCAGTCATTTGGTTTTCTAGAATTCGGTGTCCTAAAAATTCTAGCAATCTATACACAACTCCATCTACGTTAATTGCACTATTGAATACATTAAATGATTTTCGTTCGTTAAATATTTTAGCCAACAGTCCCACATGTAATAGGGTTAGAGCTCTTAAATCAAATGCGTTTTCCGTCAATTATTGTTTCTAGTTTTTTGTCTAAACTTTACGACATTGTTTTACTTCGCACCATTCGACTCGATCAAATTCCCAGAGACATGCAGAAGAACTATACAGATTCCTGTTCCCAAACCCTTAAAGTGCATAAATAGAGGTGTAGCATTTCTTGTCCATACTTCCAGTGAAACTTTAGACTTCATTTACATGTCAAAACCATTAAGAATACCAATTGAAGGAATGGAATCACCATAAAACAAAGGAAATACGCAATGACTTTTCACTTCAGGCTTTTCCCAACCCTTCTAATCATTCAGAATTATACAAAAAAGACATAAATACTCGTGTCTTCCTTTACAAATACAAACAAACATGGTAGAGAGCATGTATGTACATGTGAGCTGGTTTCATCTATTTGCTTTTGGCTTCCCCGATAGAAATGATCATAGAAATGATGTTAAATACATTGTGTATACAGGATTCATTGGGTGAAGGATACGACAACAACACTACTCTCGTCGGTGTAGTATCGTGGTGTTTAAATGTTCATATTATGCACATACAGAAGAAATTCCAATCTAAAAAGCAACGTGAACTCCACCCGCAATCCTTTACTCACAATTACAACCAAGGCGTTATTCTTATTGTCTCAAAAACAGAAAAAAAGAATAGCATCTGAATTCTTTTCCCTTCGTCTACTTTACAAACACTTTTTCACTCCACAGACAATTTCCTTCCCATTCCAAAGTCTTGTGTGAGCGATGATACACCCATCTGCATAAATGAGGCTATACAATATACCTCATGCATAGCGAAATTATTATAGAATCTAAAAACAGCTTTACAAATCTCCTTCTCCGAAAAAGAGAACGTCCATCAAGTCAAACCCGCTAAAACACTTGCACATATATAAAAGCGTGAAAATAAGAGAATAATATACGACAGGCGGGAAGGAGCCTCAGCTGAATACGAAAACGGAAAGAGGAATAAAAAAAAATATTTAAATACTTATTACAGGCAGCAAAGCTATATAGACAGCATTGCATTAGATTCATACATAGCTAAATAGCATTGCCTTAAACTCAAATGAAGGAAAGAATATATATCAATCCTAAAACGATTTTCCCTCTTTGAACGTGATTCGTCGTCTCGAAACGATTCTCATTTGATCTTGCCATATTTTGCTTATCAGTAGTGACTCTTGTGTATTGTAGAATTTCCTTTGATCTCATCAACCTCCCAGATCTAACGTATTTTTTATCGCTCTTTACACCTCTTCCCATTCCTCCTGCCTTCCCTTCACAAAGATGCTTTAAGTACTTGCCTATATAAGAGAAATCTAGAGCTGTTAGACACAAGTATCTCTTAACCATCAGTATTCTTGACTGGATCAAGGATTTTGCATCATTGGCCTGCTTGTGTGTGTGTGTGGGTTTACGGAAAACCCTGAAGAAACATTTCCTTTGCTGCACTAAATAGACGACCACTTCTCCCTTGTATATATGCATGTTAGAATCTGTCATTCTCGCTATATAATAAATCCTCCAACTTAATTCTCTGGCTTAATATTGGTAATACACCTTCTCCAGCCTTATCTCTTAACAACTTGATGGCTCTCGAGCTTGGATACTGGCAAGCAGAATAGAATGAAGTGGAGTAGAGGCTTACATACAACCAGAACATGCAGCAGAATAGCTAAAAGGAGATGTACTATACAATATTAAAATGGCAGTGTGCATAAGGAAAACTTGAAATCTCCCAACATTGTTCTACATCACTTTCTTTTCTTACCAAAACCACTATTAACTTACAAGCCTATAGTAGAAGGACCATATAAGAAACATATTAACGAATGTTAAAACCTTAAAGGTGACAAAAACTCTTGAGAATAAACTATATATCATCGTCGAAGGATCTTAAAGTCCCAATTTCTACGCTGATGGAGTAGCATTTGGTACTTTAGGATCCTTCGCCGACAATATACACATACAGTTACACTTATACATGTATCCACAAAGAAAATAGCTGTTCGAGTCTGAAATCTCAATCTCAGTCCCAAAGTCGGAACTTGATTTAATGTCATTAATGAGTCAGAATGACTTTCCTACAAGGAATTCCGGGCTGTAGAAAGGATAACAAAATATTTAAATCCGCACTTTTCAAACTCAACTTCAACATCTTCAAAGATAGCGAAGACGAAAAGACACAAACTATTTAAATCTTTCATTTGCATATGGTTGTACCACGTGAACAGGACACAAAAGGTACGACATATAAATGCTTGTTAGCATTCTATCTTCTATATTAGTACTACAAACTACATATACATAATGCACTACTATCTGTAGAACAGAAATTCTTTAAACCTTTTATTTCCACAACCCCTTAAACCACACTATACAAAATTTAGGCGTACCACAAAAGTGTCTCTGTCGTGAGCAATTTTACCTTCTTCATAGTAGTACTTCTTAAGATTTCAGTCTTAATATAGTGCCTATAATCATAGAAACCTCTTTTCTAATAAATTTCAACAACTTCTTTCAAAGAGATCCTTCATACATGTACATCTATTATACCATTCCGCATTTCCGCCTTATGTTAGATCATATCTATTGTCTACACACGCATATACAGAATCACCAGACTGAACAGTGTTCAATGCAAAAACCCTTTGCAGTTTATATAGAACTTTTCACAATCAGAAAACCAATAAGGCCAAACTTTCTATATATCATCTGTAACTCTTTCACTCACCATCACCAGTCCAATTATATGTGTAGTAATAACTGCCATGGAAAATAGGAAATAAATCCATGCTATAAATAACCTTTCTTTCCTATGTATATATACAGCAACGATTTCAATTTCAGTGATGAGTTTCCACCCTGAAAAGCATTCATCTAGATTTGAGAGAGAGAAAAGAGTTTCAAACTGAAAGAGGTAGCAAAGCAGGATACATATGAGAGCCCGTAGCTGAATGTATAGAAGTCGCTGGACACAAACATTTTGGCTTTCTTAGAAACCTCAAACATTTACACGATCCTTTCGCTCTGTACATGTTGAAACATAACTAGTACCAAAATATATGTACTTTTGTCCGAATTATTGTTCATGTACGACAAAGATATATCTATAGCTTTTGACTGTTCATGCAATGCCGAGATACATCCCCCGAACTGCTAGGTACACATCCTCTATACTATATAATATATAAAAAAGAATAGTCAAAGAGAAGATAAGCTGAATAAAAGAAAAAACCTCTGTAGTAGTAAGTGCGTTGACAAGTGGAAGGCACACATACGAAAATGCTGTACACAGCAAAGTCCTTTGGGCTGCCCAAGAGTAGAAAATGGTGAAAATTGCAGGACAGGCGGATTAACCCCAAAGCTCACACATACACACTATAACCAAAAGTTCTATCCACCTAACTTTCTATTATATATTGACGAAACAATTAGAGGGGTTTGAAGGGTAAGAGTGTGTGTGTGCGAAAGAAAGTTAAAGCTTACGAAAAAACGAACAACATCGTGAAAAAAGAGAGATGCAGACGAAAAAGAGGAAGATATCTAGAGAAGCGAAAGAGAGTTTTGTAGAACAAACTAATATGCTGTGAATAGGTAGAAAAGCTCTGTTGAAGGCTTCCTCACCAGATACACACATGAATTTTTCTGTATTGGCAAAAACTCTAATAGTTTCTCTTGGTAACGTAAATCCTTCCTACTCTTCCATGCTTATCATGCTTTCGATGTGCTTCATAACTTGCGGCTATCGTTTCTCCATGATCACCCTATACACTTTCATGTTCAAATTTCTCATGACTTGCAAGGAATGAGAGAGTTAGGGAGACAGAGAAAGAGAGGCGATGAGAGTGTCAACAATTGCGATTCTAACCACGAAACTCAAAGCAACTACCTCACAACAAATCACGCTGATAGATTCTTCAGATCGTCATTTCCCGCAGGATTTCCAGCTTGTGTACACACAATTTATATAACATGAGAGTAAAACTATATTTGAAACCGCAGTGCTAGCAAAAACAACAACAACAAGTACGACTATATCCATAAACTTAATGCATATACACACCTTATACGATGCACAATCCCAACCATTACTACAATTTAAACAAGTCGGTTGTCCCTAGATAAATAAAGTATTTACTGTACTGTATACTATGTATACGAAGCCTAACCATCTATTTAGTGATGTTTCGAAAGTATTGGCTAAAAGTCTTCAACTCCAGAATTGGGACTTCAAAGTACATCCCAAGTAAAATCTAACATACTAGTGCAAACACAACCTAAATCTCTCAAAAAAATTAAAGCAAAGCTCATTTTCACAATTTCTCTGCAAACTTACAAATACTTATTTTCTAGCTGCATCGAACCAGTAGTACTGCAAATACGTAAAGTATCTTTAATTTGCGTAGCTATCCACAGCGAAAAAGTAATTTTGCTCAGAACACTTATAGAGGAATTGACGAAATTACTCGCGGAAGTACCAAATTAGAAAACAAAAATCTAGTGAAGATCCAAATAAAGCTCAACATTGTAGGACTTTTATTAATTCGCAAGATAAAAACCCCCGTAAAAACTAAATTCATTTTTGTTATTGGAATTACGAAGATACTGTATATCTATATGTTTCTTCAATTGCGCAACTTTACCAAATTAATTTAATAGTTGTACATAGCAATAAAAGCACTATAGGTCTTTGGCGATCGCTTGCTTCATATTAAAGTGTTGAAGTTTCTACAAATGAGGTAATTCCACTTGGAATTTAACTAATGCCAAAATAAAATCTCCCAAAACTAAATTGGGTTCCGCGCCCATGAAAATTTCAGCACCATACATATAGAAATGCATACAGAGCGCAAACAAATATACATAAACAGGAACTAGTAGGAAATTGTTTATTTATTACGGGTAATTTCTGCACCGATTCTATCGACTTTAGATAGTGGGAGCAGCCACAGGCGTCAAAACTGCAACTGCTATTAATAGCTTCTACTTTCAACACAATCACTATTTATTTGCGTTAAGTATACTTATAAGTAGATATATAAAACAGCGGTATAAAATACTGCTGTGAAATAACATCTTCTACTTGTTCCACATTCATAATACTGCAGCCACACCGCAAAGGAGCGCCTATAAAATAAAGACTTTCTTTTATTTTCCTACACATTAGCCGCCACTTGGCGGAATACAAACTTGTATAGTACAGTAGTAAAGGGAAAAAACTTGGAAAGGCTTTTCCCAACGTACAAGGCCGGTGTAAAAAGAAATTGGAACAGCTTCTCACTAACCATTTCTACCAATGTAATGCGCTAGCACTTTTTTAAAACTACCAACATAGAAGCCAAGCTACATGCAAGCTTATTTCACATAACACTTTACATACAGATGGTAGATGGTATGTACATATGTATCTACTTGGCGATGCTCAAGCTTAGATCCAGTCATCAAGTCCAATATCTCACCATAGTAGGAAAAGATTTTTAGCTCTACTTATATAAGCTGAATCTAAGGTACATGTATGCCAGAACTGAAAATACATGTGTTCATAGATAGAATTGTAATGTACAGATACTAACACACAGACGTGGTTTAAACTCATAGTCTCCAACAAGTCTACCATGATTTTCAACGTTTTCAAACCAACAGTAGTGCAAGGATATCTCCAGCCCTGTCCTCGTTTCCCTCTCATGTCTTATTACACAGAAAGGAGAAAACGATGCAAGACATTCCTTTATCACATTTGTATCCAAAAAATATAAGAGTACAGTTTTACACACAAGCATAACAACGTACACGATTTCTTCAATCTATCCCTTCAAAGCAACTCTTTCAAAAAGGAGCCTTAAAAGTAAAAAACCTCGACAAACAGCGGAGTGTTGTATAACAGTAACCCAAAACTGAAGTTTAAAAAATTCGGCAAGATTGACATGAACAGTTTTTATTTGAGGAAATTCCTATCTCACTCACTGCTTATATTCCAAACACATTTTTCTCTATTCCTACCTCATCCTATCCCCAAGTTCAACATTTCACATCCAATCTACATCCCTGACGTTGCTAATATTACACGAAAGATTCTTCTGACACGAAATATTCCTCCTGGATTTCCTTTAAGTAGATGTTACCTAAGGAGAGAGAGAGAAAGACCTTTTGTAAGTCTCAAACTGTACACACATTTTCCCAAGAACCTAAAAGAAGGCAAAAAAATCTATTTTCAAACTCTAAAGACACAATAACGTACAACGAGACATGTACACAATCAAAAAAGTCCTATGCACAGCAATATTCCAAAAAAGAAAACTTCCCAAGTCTCCACAGTACTTCCCACATGACATGTTTAAACTTCGAACAATAGCAAAATGTCAAGTATAATTGAAACATAGTAACTTTTACCGGGAGCAAAATAATGCTTGCTTTCTTTTTACTACAGTATTTCCCTATACCCATATACATACCCCGACGATTCCCAAAACTGAGTCATTTTCTCCAACTATGAACAAGAACATACATATTGACTGTATAAACTGACTGCTGGAAAAAGATACACACAAGTATTTAACAAAAGCAATAACTTTCCAGGAAGACACCGATAGCAATATTTCGACCGACTTTCCAATTTCCGTAACAGTCGTCCATAGTCAGTTTATTGAGATAGTAGATTCACCGTGTATGTATACACAGTCAGTTCAAGTACGGAATGCTAAAATTTAATACTAGCCATATATAGCCCTGGGTATTTCCAAAAGCGGAGATACAGTTACTGCATGGGAAGAAAAAGTATGTGCCCGGAGACGAGACGAGCTGAGAGACCCAGCACAAAACATCAACTTTCAATTAGCAAGTCCCTTAGAAGCCATTGTAGTAGCTTGGAATTAGTAATTAGAAGAGAAGCTGTCTCACAATTACTACATATAATTTGCTTTATGTATATTACGTGTTATATTACACTTTCTTTATGTAAATTACTTGTTATATTGTTTGTATGTATACAGAGAGGAGATGGAAACAGCGCAAAACAAAGATTTTAAAATCAAATTTCCATCTTCATTTAGCCATAAGGATTTCCTTTCAAGTAGTAATTAAATAAAAAGGTAATGATGTCCTACTATAACATTCACGTACACGTGCATAGAAGTACATATGCTTCATAAGATTTCACTTAACTAAATTACTTAGTTCTAACTTAGGGTTATAGCTTTTCTGGAACAGAATCTTTCGCCTTTTTCCGATTGGACAATCCAATAACTTCCATATATACAAAATAATCTAATAAATTCCATGTATATAAAACACCAAAACTTCTTATTAACACGGCAAACTTTTCGCTAACCAACATTAATAATAGCTTATGAACCAAAAAGGAATTTCGCCATTAAACTGGTATATAACTTGAGAACATGCTTAAGAAGGAAATATACAAACAGTCCTTCCTACTTTTGAACATTAAAGTGCACTTGTGGTTCCACACCAAAGAGACAAAAAGTAACACACTCTTCATCCTACTTAAACCTAACTTGTCCATTCTAATAGTTGAGGATCTCCAGAGAGAAATGTAGATGGACGTGCCCTGTCTGCTCATGCTTATGGTATACGTGAATATAAATATAGCGACACTTACACTCTGTGCTGTCAGGTTTCAAGAAGGAAAGTACTAAAAGGACAGTGGGAAAATCGGTTAATGCAGTATGTATATATGCCGTCCAAAGGAGACACATTTCTTTACATTACTGACATTAAGTTGATACGAGACGAGGGACAGTTTCTATATAGATTTCCTTCTGTCTCATGTATTTGCTTTGGAGACGACTTAACATGGGAAAGGATGCGTGAGTGTGGCAAAAGAAGACTACGCTCTACCGCAGAACACTCATTGGAAGAGATCTTTTTGTAGAGAAAAGTGAAATGCAGCAGCAGTTGTCCTTCTCCATAGAGAGTCAGAGTTGTCGTTCCGCGTCGTCGAGCGGAGATTAGTGCCCGCGTATGTATACACCAAAAAGTCCAATAATAAGTACACTTGCCAGTTTTACTCATTTTCAACGCAGCACACTACCACATCACCATCATGGTCCCTCTGTACCAACGCAACTAGATGGTCCCAGCGGTGAAAATAAACCAGTGTACTCATCATGTGCATAGTGGTGATGACGATGATGATGAAAAGGAAACCAAACGCAGGTCAACTTACTATATTTAACAACTCATACATACGTCATACATGTATAAGTATGTATGGAAATACACACTTTGATAAAGACCAACTAATGTATGGTTATAGCTAGTGCATATCTACAAAATTCAAACGTAAAGAGAGATAAAAAGCTGAGCTGCTCATTTTAATTTTCACATTTATCCTGTCATAATATCATCATCATACACCAGAACTATATAAATACATAAGATGAACAGCAATACATAAACATGAATAGTTCTTGTTTTCATTTAACCTCAAACGTCTGCTTGGTTGATGGCCCCATCCACATAACAAGCATATTGCAAGTCACAAGTGTACACACCCGCGCTGGGTACGCAGTCTGCAGATGAACTGTATATGCACGATCTTCACAAATTCCAAATGTTTTTTACATGGCCTACAAAATACATATGTAACTGCTCTAAACGTACACCGTCTGGTAATTTTTATGAAAACTGTCGACATAAAAAATTTAAACAAAAACTACTACTATACACACAGAGAAAATCAGTGAAGAGAAAAAACCTCCCTGGATCTTTGTTTGGACTCATCGAAGGCAATCATGATTATAATGATGTAAGAGCCCACACACACTTCATCCTCCCTTGAGTGTTATTATATGTCCACGGATTAAGTTATAGTTCAGGAGGGCAAAATGGGCAGGTTGCCTTATGTTATGTTGTAATACGTAAAATGAATGCATATGTTATCTATGTATGCAATGTATAATATAAATTTACTCAGACGTGGAAACAATCAGAGACGCAACTGTTTTCACCCCTTCATCTTTGATACCTATAGGTACATGCGTACATATGCATATATCTATACATGCCATCAATTCAGGGTAAGTTAAGTATAGGGAAAAGAGTGCTGCTTCTTTTCATAGCAATGAAACACTATTATAAGGAGGTAAAGGTAGATACTTCAAATATATTCACTGGAAAACTCATATACATATTACTTCTATAAGAGTTTCCACTTTGTCTTAACAAAAAAACTTTTTTTTAAATCTTAAAGTGGATTATAGCAGATGTGTACATAGATCCGTGTTACCAAAGTTCAAAAAGTTTTAAGACCAAAAGCAAAATGCTCTAGAAGATTTTTCTTTTTACCTTCGATTTCCCTGTTCTTCGACCAGCTGGTTGAAAGTTAGAGTATAATCAGAATTCAAAAGACCAGAACCCGTAAAATTCGCAACTTTCTAGAAACCTTGCAGCATATGTACTTCTGAAACATTGCAACATTCTGGAAACCTACGAGACGTATACCGGTTAAGCTCTTATAACTTTCAGTAGTAGAAAGGGGATGCAATATTTTGTAAACAGTTTCTCGACAAGTTGAATAAAATAGCAGTGTAGCAAAAAACACGACTGAAAACAAAAATGGCAGAGTTCATAAACTATGTGGACATTTTAAACCCATCATATGCTCATGTGCGAGCGCCATTTAAATGGAATAGCCCAAATTTAATAAACTGGCATGAGTAAAAACAGCAGGAAGAAGCTAAATTGTAAGGAAAGGGATAAGTGAGCAACTTGGAATTAAATGCACTACAAAAGCATATAAGAACTCTACTTTTATAAGTACACCATGCACAAATGGTTTCAACTCTTTTCCCTTCTCATAATGGTATTTTTTGTACAAATATTACGATATGCTTTTTTCATAGGAACAAGTACCGAGAAGTGGAATCTGGTCGGCCATAATTGAACATAAGTTGAGTGTACCTACATGGAAGTTTTGTTTTTCTTATAAAAAAGAAAAAAAATCCATAATATCATCTTCCACGTCTTCAATGTCTTTAAGTGTGCAAAGGGAAACACAACTGTTTACTAACCACATATTTTGTGGGCTAGTGGTGCATTCTCCTTTCATTACAGTTTATGAAGTGTGTAATCCACACATTAAGCAATCCTTACGATATGATTTGAAGCAAAGTTATAGTCATTTCATTTTGAAAAATACATACCTATACGGATTTCTCCGGAGTAGTTATACGATAAGCAAACGGAGAGTAAGTTCATAGCAGCAAGCTACATCCTCAAGAGCATAATAATCCCAGAGTTGTCTTCACCTCAATTATGATTATCATAATCATCATCATCTTCCTCCAACTTGCTTATACAAGTATTATATAGCCAACAGCATTTACTACATCTATGAAAACTTCCTTTTCTGGCAATTTTAACCAACGTACCCTGCAGAGTGTAAAAATGTATGTGGTGATTATATTGACTATCCGGGTTAGAAGAATACTCACACTCAAAAATCTGTATTCCCACTTAATAAAAATAAGTTTGTAAGGCTTGCTATAGTTTTTGTAATATCCAGCAAATGAAACTAAAATTCATAGTGCAAGACTGCAGATACTGTTGATCGGTTTACAAGAAGTAACACGATAAATACTTACAAATTGTAATATCATAAAAACTGCATAAGTGTGCAGTACTGGCACACAGATAAATTCAGTTCACAACTGCATTATTCTAACTGTACAACACAAAAATCATGTTTCATTTAACAGCCGTACAAGTTCAAGTTAATACTAAACTTGGAGCGATAACTCTCAATGCGAAGCATTAATGATCAGGTAACATGTATACCTATATTGCCTATACCATAAGCTCACTCACATATAAACGATTGTCCATATGACTCATAATTTTTTTAAGGAATGAAATTTGAAAAACATCACGTCTTCGTTATTTTATTCCCAATCATCTTGCAAAACATTTCTGACCAGCCCACGCACACGGAGCAGTCAACATAGCAATATATGTATAAGACAAAAAATGTACCTATACGTAATTTCCTAACCCACTTTTGCATAATATGTTACATCACGCGCAGTATTTTCATCATATATGCGAGCAGAATTTTTGAAGCATCATAAAAGAAGTAATAACAAATGGAAGCAGATGATAATACCCTAATGGAGTGAGACAGAAAAAATGTATGTACATAAATACGTTTAAAACCATGAGCACCACATGCAGGTAGGTTTATAAATCTATAGATACATATACTCAGGATATTCAGGAGGAATAAAACTAATAAGCTAGAGTCTCATTGAGCTCATCTGCTCTTCTCGGACTCTATGTCCTGATCCTGAAAACCAATTCAAGCTCATGCTGACTTGGCATAATCCTCTGGAATCTCCTTCGAGAGACAAAACTTTTTAAACAAAGCTATACAGTAATGTGCTTCTAAATATATACTAGTTACTCAAGGATTCCCTATACTGTGAACATGAGAATTCATGACTTAGTTTAAAATGCCGTATATCTACCTACATATACATATTTACTCACTTTTCGGACTTCTAAAAGCTTCCATCACTCTACCTAAATACATGTATGCATGAGCCCATCAAAATTTAACAACCCCCAACGTACAAAGGAGGCAGTAATGGCATTAAAATATTATCATACCTCTGGACTTATGTCATGTCTTGTTATGCCAGTGCTGCTAATGTAATACTACCACTCAGCAGTAAGACCTCATAAAAATATAGATATTCCAAATTGCTCTCACTTATAGTAATCGTCGCAGAATCAAATGGCCTGTCTCTATATATATCGCTCCCGATTACCAAAACATCTAATAAAATGGACATCAGAGATTATCGTCATCGTAAATCTTAAGTTCGTATTCATTATCGGATGGGAAACAGAAAGTCAGTGGCATAAAGATGTTGTATAGCTTGTTCAAAACAACTTCTGGAGGTTATACCAAAGGGTGCTCAACATTAACCCTGGTTTTACCTAAATTATAATGACATGCAGATGGCTCTGATTCAAAAAAAAAGCAGCGAAGAAATAAACTTCTCTGAAAGTCAGTTGAAAGAATGCATTTAAATTAAATTCCCAGTCTTTTCAATTTAGACCACTCCTATATAAAAATCTTCCAGGTGAAATAATAGAATTTAACGCGGAAACCAGCGGGACTCGCATGTTGACTGGATATATCCTAAAAAGAGCTATTATGATATATAAGTATAGCCGTGTAAATATTTAAGTTACAGACCACGTATGATATCGAAAAAAGACAAAATAGCTTGTAGTAGTAGATACTCGAAAATATAAGCAGCTGTCTTCCAGTGTTTCCCATTTCAGGCATGACCACTTTCCAAAAGACAACTGTGGGACAAAAATGCTTAGTCCACCGGAGGAGTACAGGTAAACTAACATTGTTCGGCTTTAAACGGCATCATATCACCCAAAAACTTTCATGACAGTTGTTACAACGGGAGAGACAGTCGTCTGCAGTCAACATGAGTGGAATACTGCTGTTTATACATGCATAATATTTCTAAATCACGGAAGTACATACAGTATGTAAATAATACAGATTATTTCAGTTGCATCTTGCATCTCGTGTTGGCTCTGTTAGTCCACATCCAGACTACATGAAATATTCTACAAGGTATGCGAACAGTGCCATACCTCTACAATTTAATGTGTACCATGTGCACACATCTAGTAATAAAGCTCTCCATGTACTCCAGCCATGTTTACAAAGTGATATTTACACGTGGGCTTTCAGACTGACTGGGCATTCATGAATTCAATGTCAGGCAAATATAACATAGCTCTGCAGGAAAATAACATAGCATACCAATGGACCTATGTCCGCTCTCTTCTCTCTTCACTTGAACACTCACTCAGCTGGACAATCGAAGCACATGTGCGATGACTCACAAGGTTTGTCAGCCTGTCGCTTCATAGTCCATAGCTTTAGAACCCTTTCATCATGAAGGACAACCAAATTTCTATACAGGACAACATGTCTCATAAAATCTATGCATTTTTCATTATTTCACTTATTTTCAAAGACTTATTCCTACAATGAAAGAGCATTTGCACAGGAATGGATTATTGGGCGATAAGCTATACGAGCTTTTACAACAATAGTCGACCTTTAAGGTAACTCGTGCTGAAAAATTTCATCTTATTTTCATGAATTGGTTCTGCAGACGAAATAGTATTTTTTTTATTTCATCATGAAGCAAATGATTCGAAACTGCACAAATGACCCCAAGCCAATGTGAAACGAGAAAATTAGCAAGTCAGATTTCACACGCGAGTCAGGCTTGTATTATGGCGCACGAGCCCGCTGCAGAACCCATAAAAGGAGGAGAAGAAGGTAAGCAAAGCCAGAGGATCAGATGGGCAGTAATTATATCATAATTGATACCATTTACTGTTACTCACCAATCCAATTCTAAGTAATTACATACAACCAAAGTATTTCTCACGACGGCGTGTAGACAAGTAACACCTATGATTGTGGATGATAAAGCGGGTAATTGGCCAGCAAGATCCACTATTTTAACCAAGGACTACTAGATTTAAGAGCTCTCTAATAATTCAAGTTTTAGTAACCACGAGGAGAAATGTAGGGAAACGAGTGATTACGTCTTGTGTTCACCTACTAACTAAATATATACATACACGTATAGGTATGTGTGATACATCGTCCCGCCAGCAATACATACGTATAAGCTGAAATAACTATAGCGGCTTGGTTGCCCATCTATAAACATGCTTAATTACATGAGAGGCACTCAAGCAACCGTTTAGTAAGTAACCTACAACAAGTAGTAATAAGTCCTGTACAAGGTATGCCGGAGTTCACGATTCCAAAGACACATTTACCACGACTAAGTGTGATCTTGAAAGGAAAGGAGGAGAAGCGCAGCCTCGAAATAATGGAAATTTAGCCACAACCTCATTTCATGACAAGATCCTGGCAGAGTAGTGTGGTTTACAGAGAGTCCACATATATGTAATCATATTAAACGAACGGAGGATATAAGACTTAATGAGTAAACGCTCGGGAACAAGTCAGGGTACAAATAACATAACTGACACTACGTATATATACCTGTATAGACTCTCGTTGTCAGCAAAAATTCTAAATTTCTCCTGTCAGCCCGACATTGTATATATTTATAAAGTTCAGTGTTCTAACCTTTTAGACTCACTAATTATCTTTACTAACAAAAGACTACGATCCCTAAAAGAATATGGTATTACTTTACATGGAACACACCAAAGTCAAACCAGATTTTCCTGGATATGAGAAAAATATGCATAAAATCTTATCCAGCTACTTTCTTTCATCGTAGCTTAATATCCCGGAATTCCTGTATTATCAGAAGTTTTTAGATGAAGCTCTGCTAGTTCAATTTAAAAACGCCTTAGTGTATCTTTCGTGCTAGACATTTTCCTGTACAAATTAGATCACTACATCATGCGAACGCCGAAAAATGGATAGATAAGAAGATACACAATCTAGAGTCTCTACAGATAGCAGTAGCTACACTTAAGTTAACAGAGTTAAATACTCGACAAAAACTAACACACCCTTATGCTATTTATTTGCAAAATCTAGCTTTATATAGAAACCTCCCTTCTATTGCACTGATTCCAACTTCTTCCCTATGCAACACATACACCATGATTTCGTGCATCTCTTCGCTGCCCAAGATTTTCTTTTTGTTGACGAAAACTAATTTCCCTTTTACCACACAAACTCACGCACGCATTTTCATTAGTTTAGCAGCAGTCTTACACAGTCTGTAATGTAGTTACAGTGTTAAATATGCCACCATCAAGCTTTTGCGCTAAATTTGAATACCGCTATGATATCAAGCATCATATAAAGCTACACTTCCAACCATTATTATTACATGCAATGTAGTATACAGTAGCAGTACAGTCGAAAAGCAAGAAAACACCACCGCTGGTTCCGATCAAAAGAACAGATGGGCTTTATGTATGGGATCATAAGTACAACACGAGCCAACATAGATAATAAGAGTTCCCTTTAAGCTATGTGTACACACTCGACAACCACTAGTATAAAGTGTTGTACAGAAGACCAAAAGGAAGTAAATACGGTACAGGAGCTTACGAAGTACAGACAACCTACTATAGGACAATGTATATACTATACGGATACCTATACTTAAAGCATTATATTCTTGAGTGTGAACTGGAATGAAAAAAGCTGGAGAGAGAGACGGAACTAGAGAGAAAAAATGAAATCACAGGGTTCCATCGAATAAAACCATGACATGGTCTTGAAATGAAAAAACTACCGCTCATTTTTCTTCCCCTGTATTACACAATTCCCTAACATTCCATATCATTTCACATGAAAAATTACTAACCACCCACACTTGACGAGCAAAATCCAGATCCAGCGACAATAATTTTTTATAAAAAAGAAACTACTCGCACACATATACATACATAGATACACAGAATAATTCAGCCAATATATAATAGTCATATGAGCTTCTACTACTATTCGGGAAAAACATTAAAAATTCCTTAAAGTCAACCCTAGAATATAGATAATGCAGTAGTTCCGTACAGAATCACCGGAAGGAGTCCTGTCTATTATACACCTACCTTTCCCTATTCATCCGAGTAATTCAATATGAAAAGAAAACTGATTTCTACCGCCTAGGGTCTACTCCATCATCAGGTCTAGTCACAGTAACTTACATACTTTATATTATGTATGAGATGAGCACGTCCAGCCTTTGCAAAAGCATGAGTGTGAAAGCGTGAGAGAAAACATGAAGTAGCTTCCCTATATAAATCACAAGAGGAGAAAAAATGAAATCAAAATGATGAGGCGGAAATCAGCGAGAAAACTGAGGCGAATAAATTTACGATTCTTTTCACCGAACACAAAAAGTGTACCTTCCGCATTCTACAATGGAATTTACTGACATGTATTTATATGCTGTATAATATAGCAAACACTCACGCGGAGTAGTATTTACGAAACGAATTTATGTTGCAATAGGCCACTTTACTTCGTTATTGCATTCCCGCAAAGTTCCTATCCTTACAGTTACACGTAAAAAAAAATAAACAAATCATTTCAACTAAAAAATTACCAGGTTTCATTGTCTTATTCCTACAACCACATAAATGCAAACTAATGACTTTATAAGACTAAATAGGTAAAATCTCTTTTGACTTATTCTCTTGTTAACCATTCTAGGAAGGCATAACATACCTGGCCATATACACTATTACAGAACATTTCAAGAATTTTGAGTGAAGATCGTCACCTACCACAATAAACTAAAGCCAGACTTAATAACAGTGTGATAAACTAACTGGAAGTTTGTTTACAGGACTTCTTTCATCAAGTCAAATAAGCATGCAGATTCCAATAACTCCTGCTTACAATTTGTCTACCTGTCGTCGTGGTTTAGACTTTGAATTTCTTTCCATACTGCCAAAAATAACGTACCTAACTTTAAACAGCGCCAATCATTTGGCCAAAACAAGACATACGATAGATCAGAAGGGCTTACAATTTAGAGCAAAACAAATAGCTTGCTATCATTCAGCGCCTTTTACCTTCGCGATTCACAGTCTATACAAATAACCCTCATAGTACCACCCAACAAATCATTACTTGTACCATCCGCTGCTGTACAACAGATCCTATTCAACTCCTGAAAATCCGGGATTTGACTGACTCCGTGAACTAAATCACTTCCGACGACAAAAATAAAGACAGAAGGTAAACATTTACGAAATAGAAAGAACATTATACTTACTAGTATGTTCACTGTTATACATCAAAGTTGAGTCACATTCAACAAATGCAGCACAGTAAGGCGTAAGGCAAACTAAAAAATGTTATGGGCAACCTTGGACCCAAACAGGGTAACGTAGATACTTCTTTTTACATGTAGGTAGACTCTTATAGTTATTCCCTTGACTATATTTCAATCCAAGGAATTTCCAATGTAATCTTGCAAGTTCACAAGAAAGTAGAATCTAAAGCGACAGAGAGATAGACAATCCCCAGGATTCGAAGCCAACTAGTGTAAAATGATAGATAGTAGATTTTTTCTATTGGCTTTAGTGCCAATAACAAATGGCATTGCAGAGCTGGCCAATAAAATAATCGCAGTTTACAGTACTCGCCAAATTGAGCAATCCTTGCTCCCGACAAAAATTGATACCAAAGGGTTGTCTATAAACTAAATCGCAGGACTATATGCAGATACTTGAATAAAACTCAAGTTCATTCAATTGTACATAGATAATTCTCAGACATTCCTATTTCTTTATACTATGAAACCCTGCTTTAATATTAGCTGTACGTATATGCAGGACACTCAAAATATAAGAACATTTCTGAGAATTTATACATAAGTATCTATGTATATGTCAACGTCACGGTAGTTAAGTGTATATAGGAGAGCATCGACATGGCAAAAATGGTAACAATGAAACTCAATCCAGAGAGAGAGACAGAGTCAAGGAGAATAACAACAGGAAAATAGGAACAAATGGATCACAGATTTCGTTTTTCCTTTAAATTCCTTTTTATGCTGTGCCCGACTCCATTCAGCAACTACTTTCGTTCCATCTCAAACCCGATCGAATTTCATCCATCGGCTTCTCAGTGCAATCTTATGTACGTCTGAAAATGTTCAGTAGACTGAACTCTTAAAGTGGCTTAGATCCAATAACGGCTCAAAGAAATGATGCAAACATGGACAAAATTCTTTCTATCGTAAAATTTTTACCAGCCACACACTACGATATATTTGCCGCTCCGTTGGATTTTCTAGATGATCCAACTCACAGCTGACTCCATCAGTTGCATTGCATAATAATAAGTAATATAACACTAAATGTAGATATATACGCGTAACAGGCTTAAAAACTATATAAATGTGACAATAAGTCCAAAAACTTCTTCCCAGCAAAAATGATGACGACAACAAAGACAAAAATAGAACCCTGATAAGACCTTATCAGGCAAGACATAACGCTGAGG
Organism: Lipothrix lubbocki; assembly: GCA_034696945.1. Classification (NCBI taxonomy): domain Eukaryota; kingdom Metazoa; phylum Arthropoda; class Collembola; order Symphypleona; family Sminthuridae; genus Lipothrix; species Lipothrix lubbocki. The sequence goes on from JAQGAK010001041.1 coordinate 38,692, forward strand.
CTTTGTTGACATTTAAAATAGACTTACTTGATTTTTAATCAGTCAATTGAAAACATTATTGAACTGAGGCAAGAAATAAGAGATAGTCGGATCAAGTCATGACCAAGAAATAATACGCCGTTAACCCCGCGATCACTTACAGGGTAGATAATAAACACTCAAAAAGAAACTGAGGCGTAGAATTGGAAAACTTCCTGTCAGTCAACAACCAGAGCACAAATGCATACAAGTATTCAGATAGGACATGCATTAAGAATCCAGACCCACTGCTATATATGAGGAAGAGATATTCAAGAGGAATCAAGTATAAATCCTTCCTGGCAGACTTCTTGCTCAGCTGTCATAGCTGAACAATCATTGTACATCCATTGAGATTTACTACGCCTTCGGACCATTCATCATCATCAGACACACAGGGAGTGAAGGATCAGAAGCTCTGTCGTCTTATACATGGCTGACTCCTATCAAAACATCCTAATGCAAAATATTCTGATTTCTTTTACATGCCCGAGTAATAATTATTACGCTTGGAAGTCGAACTCTAAAATATATCTGTAAGTTTCTTCCCCAGTTGTAGGGTATATCGTATAGAATATCAATAACTCGTGTCATCCAACAGTAGAATTTCCTACTGCAGAGTCCCGAAAACGATGAAATGATACATCTATGCATCTATATATCTGCTTGTATCAAATTACAATGTCAACTGTCGCAAAATAATACAAATACACATTACAAATATCGGCTTACAAAAACCAAGTACAAAATGTCATAACAGTAGAAGTTTCTCCTTGTAATAAATGCCGTTCAAGTATCTACCTAGCGGCACAGAGAAAAGACGGACAACCACAGTAGAACAGGAACCAGCTTGTACAAATATGTTCGTATTTTATCAATGAAAATTCTTCTCCACTACAGTAGAATATTGTCGGAACATAAACACAGCAAGGACATAAAATTTTATTAAAAGAGCGCAAGGTAGTTATGCACGTAGTGAGCTGTGCTCCAGGACATCACGTAAAAAGACTCCTGAGAGCCCGACGACGACAACAACAAAACATCATGGAACTTTGCCGAATACGACGACTAAAAGGAACACAGCACATGCTAGTTTATTGAGTATTTACTTAATAGCATGGTAAGTCCTCACGTATATTTATAAAATGACATAAGTAAGCGTCTCCTATGCCACACACAGGCTCAAAGGAATCTTCTGAACAAATTCAGTAGGTATAATAATAAGGACGTCATGAATAGGACACAAACATTAACTCTTTAACATTGCAGCAGACTACTAAATACGTCCATAATATCTTGGATGCACGGTTTTCTAAAGGCAAGAGCACACATTTAGTAATACAAGATCCATTCAAGCCAATGTAGAGACTTCCGACGACGAGGGGTCAATCTCATAAAAGGAATGATTCTGCAATACAGGATTATATACACAAATAACTATGTTCAATAGGGAGATTCCACAATTTAACATGTATACCTATTACCTTAAGATATCAACTTCAAATATAACTCCACTATACCTACTACTTCATATGCCAAGGAACATCAAGAGCTTCTCACACGCGCACATGCATATATACACCACACCACATTCATATTACACACACACTTGCAAGCGGGACTAATGCACGTAAACCAATCTCATCTCATCTAGTCATTTCTCCAGCCGAGTGTCGTGTGAGCATTCTTTCATATACTTGGCTTGTCCACAAATCGTATATGTATAAGTCGTATAGCACGACGACGATTTTTATACATTTAAAATTCACCAGATGAATCAGCGAGAGGGGTAACAACTGCGAAGAAAATTAAACATTTCATCTCCATTTCAAATCCACGACCCCAGAAAACTATTTTCTCCATACTTCTACACGCTTAATACTTACGAAAAGTTGAAAACATTAAAAAAAATCTCAAACCAACTTCCCCTCCTTTACAGTTAAACTAAAACTTTTCACTCTCTCTCTTCCTCAGTTTCTATAAAACTATTCACACAATGAAACACAAACTATAAGTACACTATATTGATGTTGGAAATTTAAAGATATAACATAATATAAAATCAAAATTTTTTTGCAAGACTTTTGCATGGAAAACAACTCAGTTCTTTTTATTACTTTGTAAATTCAAGTCTTCGCATATACCTACAGCCAAATGCTATGTCTGTTAATAAATATGGTCTCACAATAAAACAACCTTGCTCACACCGAAGTTTGGATACAAAAGCTTACACAGAAAAACTATCAAAACTCGACGAAAATATCAGAACTGTAATGAATACGTTGTATTATTCTTAAAATTTTAAAACGTATGTGCACAGCTCTACAGCGACGGAGTATTATGTATACCTACATAAACACGTCGAAGTTACAACAAAGCTCCGCACTTACAAATACAGATACATATGTCTCCACACATAAAACTTCACGCTTGTTAAGCAAGACAACTTTTATTCATTTCTCGTCTCTGCGTTCTCCAGAATTCTTTTTATTTATCATCCCACTAGTATATAATTTGCGTGTATACTCGCGTATGAATGCGAGGTAGAATACATACTTATTACGTGAGAGCATATGATTAGTTTAGTATAGCTCTGTACCACTTCAACTCCTTCAACGTAGCGTGAAAACCATTAAAAGGAATTCTAGTTTTTTGACTGTATGTAAGGATGGGAGATGAGGTCGGAGGATGGAGCAATAAATAAGTACTATCCTATAAATATATAACAATGCCGAGCAAAATTGCAATTATACAATTGGGCAGGTACGTACTTGTCAATACGAAGAAGATACAAGAAAAGGAGAAGAGAACTGGATTGGATTTATTACTGTTTCAATGAATTTATTACCACAGAGCGCATATAATTAACAAACAAGCACACTTGAACTATACTATACATGCATTCTAAATTGGTAAAATATCGGTTCATGAAGTTATGTGTCGTACTTACATCTCATAGCAACAAGCGAAGCTTGCCGATGTCGACACTAATAAACTTGCTATAAAAATGTAGAAAACAATTAAAGCTCTTCTTCACAGGTTCCATCATCATCATCACCAGATCACCATCAGCTGGTGTAAACTTTACCCTTCGAAGTCAGAGGGCAATTCCCATATTAGGTAAGTGTGGCTATTTAAAACACACCTTACTGTTCTATCCATAAATTTACTGCACGCAGCAAGAATTTATGAAGCTCCAACACATTCAATCATCTATTCAGTGAGTAATCTAAAATCTCCATGGAGCACAATGGTAATAATACAACCATTCCTATTCTAGTAATAGAACATTAAAAGATTGGAATTTACATAAGAGGTTATCTCTGTATGTGTTGTAAATAAGTTATAGAAGCTGGACAAACTCTCTACAACATGACTGTAGATATCTCTCGACTCCATTAAGACCGAGGAGTTAAATAGAATTGATATATACCTATACTTATAGATATGCATACTACACAAACGCAGGATTAAAATCCCGTCATTTCAAGTCAATTTTCCTTTCATACTTAGTGCAGGACTATTACGTATAATAAAGTTTGTCGTCTGGACGAGCGGAGTAGAGCAGACTAGACAATACTACTACACTACATATGTATATCATAATTCTTAAACGTTTAGACATTTACACAGACGATATCTATAAGGCAATATCCACCAAAATGCCACAGTCATTTAGAACGCTACGGATCATCCAAATCGCCACAGTGCGAACATT
>JAQGAK010001042.1:0-42415 GCA_034696945.1 Lipothrix lubbocki
AACCTTCTCCCTGGAACAGCTCATATGGTACGGACAGCATTTAATTTCACATTAAAACCCACTACAAATATAAACTTGTGCCTTTTCCATGTACATCCTAATTGTCAAGTAAATGATAGAGATTTGTACGGACTGACAGTATTCTCAGCGAATGCACTTGGACATGCCTAGACAGCTAGTAGAGTGAATTTAACCACAGAAATACAGATGAACACCCCCTTTTTTCCTCAAGGTTCTCATGTATACAAGCATCTTACATATATAACAATCTATTTATTACAATACATATCTACATGAATCTCCATTTATTACAGAACAAACATGAATGTATTACAGTGCTCACAAGAAACTACATTGCAATGAATACAACAATTTTCATGCAAGTGAATACAATAATCTCCGTTTATTACATTCCATACAAGAATTTCACATCTCTACATGTTGTGTAATGTCCCTCATACTTCAATCCAAGTATTTAATTTTAAGACCAAGCTTGGCAGTTACAATTTGGTTAAGGTTGTCGATATCTTGAAACTGTAGTCACAAAGTTCTTGTTTACTTTAACGCACTACAAAATGTGTGACTATCTACGCAAGAAGATATACAATCAACAACGTAGAAAATCAAATTACGTTTACTCATCACTGTGGTTCAAGTAAACACAGAAACGTGTCTGACTGATAACCTGGCATGGGAACTTTGAAGCAGCGGCTCCAAGAATGTCCATCATTGCCAGGCAGAAGACTGCATAGTGTGGGGAAACTGTCTGTAGAAGTTGAGCTACTTTTCAATTACAAACTAATTATTTGATTGCGGCCATAAGTGTGACGCTATCTTCTGAACGAATATATACCAAAGCTATAAATCATATAAGAGTTACTAGAGATAAACAACGTAACACACAACACTAAAAACAAGACACATGAGATAGCACATGTAACACACTGAGATACCTCCAAACAATCGCACATAATGTGCGTTGCAATACAACGACAACACAGAAGATGCTACATATGAAGTAGTCTTAATTGCTACTGCGTAAGCTAAAAGGCATGTGGAAGTGCTTTTATCTTCGTGAACATTACAATCGTACACAAAAGATAACTTCCGAAAACAAACCATGCTTTCATTGACCCCTGGGAATATTGCCTTGTGCAGTAGTAAACAACAAGGAGATGGTGGAAGAGAATGAAAACATTTTGAAAAGCTCTTGTATACAGTGTAAAGAAAATTGTCGCAGGCTTTTGCACTAAAAAGAGCAACGGTTCCCACAGACTCTTAAACCTGTTTGTATGTACCAATATTAGTTATTAGTAATGTAAACAAAACGCACGGAAGATTTAGAGAATCAGTAATTTCAATTTTGGTCTTTCTTGTTAAACCTTAATTTCTTGCCCATGAATAATAGCAGTAGCTTTATCTTCCTGAAGCGCATACAAGGAAATACAAGTTTAAAGAATTACTGTATAAACAAGTAAGACACACCAGCGCAATGTAAAATGTCAAATCTTTTTAAATGCAAATCAGTAATTATATAATGGCTACGCTTCCGCTCCATCCTCTCCCAGTCACACACACATAGAACAACATGGTTTATGCATTAATTCAACCGGCAAAAAATTTTATGTTTATACTCCGATTCCTGTGGCAGGAGTCTTTACAGAGTCGTCGACCATTTCATCTCTTTTTTCAAATAGCACCATATGACATGTTTGCTCGGGTCCTCCAGTGCATCACTGAACTGCCTTGAGTTAGCAACAGGCGCCTCGGCCAGCGGGTTTATCAGATTCAGGCCACTTTTGGGTACAAGTTTGACAGAAAACGGGGATTTCTCCCCCTCAACAGGTGCTTCTGAGGACATGGAAAACCCGTGAGAAAAAGTCCCATTTTTACTGTGAAAGAACTAGGACTATTGCGAGCTTTGAACCCGCAATCTCAGAAGCTTTATTGCAAACCATAGTCACCACTCTACGAGCCCTGCTCCCACATTGCGGAATGTGCATAGCAATTCATTTAAATTGACCATAAAAACAACAATATTCATTATTGTATTATTTACTCGCTTCAAAGGGTGTTCCTCTCTACATATAAATGCATGTGAAGAACATGCATAATCACGGAGAAGCTAACCGAGACTCTACAGACACACGTCTTAGTATAATCAAAAGTTTCTCGTGTATATATGAAGACCCGTGCCAGCTGAGTGTCTACAAAAAATCCAGCTGGAATCCCACCTACAAGCATCTATGTACATACCTCTGCCAACCCTAGAAAGATAAAAATTTCTGCACTTCTTTAATGATTCGTAGCCCAACTGGAACATTCGGACGGGATTTTATGAACTACAACAACAGTTTATACAAGCTTTCATATATAAGGTGGATTACATTATGAAGGGGACATTAAATGGTTTGAACTGAACCACTAGTGTAATATTCAAATTATTGATGCTAAACAACTGGTTAAAATATTAAACCGCTGCATCATATTATGAAAACCCCTGAACTAAATTCGGTATTATGGGTTATATGATTCTATATATGTATATTATATATATGGTTACATTCTAAAGCATTACATTGTCGAAATTGCATAAAAAATTTCAAGATATAGCTGAGAGGTTCAAGAAACTACAAGATATGAATTCAAGAGAATCGTAAGTTTTTCCATCGATATTATTAAACATTGAGCCATACAGAGAAGATTCCTTCCTGTCCTGGATCTTTTCTCTAAACTGGGGACATATACCCCAATCATCTTTTTTCAAGGTGCAAGTTACAAAAGAAAGTTGTAAGATGCAATTCTGAGACAGGATGAATTTCATTTTAAAAGAGGTAAAACATGTTGAGGGGAGGAAAAAGACCATTTCCATTTGGGAATTTATATACAATATACACTACGAGAGTTTTGGTTTGGTGACATTCGTGTTGTAGTCATTGGTTTAGTTGCGGATCAGTATGGGAACGTAAAATGATCTTGAGGACCTTAAATGGACAAAAAACTGTCACGTCTCCAACTTCTTCATGGAGTTTTAGTTTGGTATCTGACAAAAGTTTTCTTTTTCTGCTTGTACTTATATGAAATCAGCCCGTACCGTACTGGTTTATTCTGTAGCGTTGAACAGTCCGAGTGAATTACTACAGGACTTTGGGAGAAGATACCTCAATGGTAATTATATCCAAGGTGGTTACAATGTGCTAATGGCTGCACAAAAAAGTCTGTCTATGTGAGCTTCTACCTGGGACGACTGGCTGAATACACCAAGGAAATTCATTGAGTTTTATTGAAATTCGTTGCGTAGGATGGAAGATGGAACAATAGTGTCACCAAAAATGAGGTCACTTTCTCAATTCATTTCCTTTAGCAAATCTATTCTTTTTTCCCTCATCTACGATCAAATTTAATTACCTACCCTTGTCTTCTTCACTTCCAGATTTGTCCCGTCCATGCAATTTCTAAAGAATATGTCTAAACTCTAAATAAACCTGCTTCGTGAACCAAAGTTATTAGCGAAGATGAAAAGGGTATATTGAAATAATAAAATACTGCGATAAGAATGATAATGAAAAAGTGAAACCAACAACGACTTATAACAATAGTGAAAATAAATAAATGCATAGCCCGTATTGGTTTTTTGCTGCTCCACTATAGAAATGGGATGGAAATCAATCCATGAAGCATGACTCATAATAACATGATATAATCCATGTAGCAGTACCATGTTTCAGGATCGTATCTTTGAGAAACTGAACAAATCGAATCTCCATTCAAGCAAGGATATTTGTGGATGTAATTATTGGAGAATGATGTGCAACTTGGTTGTTTGCCAGCCTATTGACTTTTGACACCAAAGCTTTCAAATGGGATCGCATCGCTAAGGAGGTGCCACGCATATTTTTTATTGGATTTCATCCCCCAACAAGCCAACTTCAGGTATGTACTCGCGCTCAGTTGGTCGAGAGATGGAAGATCTCGAAAGTGTAGAGCTAAACGAGAACACTGTCAGCCAAAGTATCTGTAAACTTTTGAACTTCATTGCAACTGGAGGGTTTTATTATAATTGCAGGATCACCTTGCCGGTATCCACAGTTGGATACTAAACAGTCGGATTGGATATCCGTTCACTTCTTGCTAAAAGTTAAGTGTGGTGACCTAAAATGCAGCGTGTTCAGAGTTGTTCACTTTAAAAATAAAGTCAATTTACTTGCTCTATACTTTATGGTTTATACGTAGGCTGTCGTAATGCCGATAAGAAAAGGACAATCAAACAAATTAGGTATTCCAACAGAATATTCAAAGAAATTAGATATTCCCATAGGACAACCAAGAATTAAACAATTCTATAGAAGGCCCAAAGAAGTTTAATATTTTCTTATAACTAACTAAAAGATTTGTGTATATTCTTATATGTAAACCAGAAAAACCATATTCTTGTAAGCGAACCAACAGGGATAGATACTACAAACCAATTGGAGAAATCAAAAAGACTCTGTGTATAAACCAATTATCATTTTCCCCATCTTCTCAGGTTGTCATTTATAAAGCAATACATAAAGACGAGCATTGATTTACAGGTTACGTGAGCGTATATATAAAATTCTATTACAATCAAGCCTACTCAAGTGTAATAAGTTTTATTGTGAATGCGCAATCCAATTTCAATCTTTGGTTTGCGCATGCATACGGTGTTTATCAAAGTATAGGAAGCTCATTCTGCATTCTCAGCTTGATCCTTGAGTAACTGCTTTTGTGAAGATAAAAACAGTGATATGTCACTATTTTGAAGTCTTGAAGCTTTTGAAAGTAGCGCGCTGTACTTAAAGTAATTATCTATATCGCCCAAAAATAGATGTTGAAACACTGAATTAATATTAACTATTTAATATTAACAATGTTGTGCATACGTCCAGGTACGGGCCGGATATTGAAGTGTATATAAACTGTACATAGGACTACCCGCCGACGCACAGGAATTTTTTCCCTGGCTCATCAAATAGTATTAGTACTTTAAGGATTGGAACCAATTAATAACAGTGCCTTCTCCATTATTGGCAGCATAAAGATAGCTCGAATAGATGTTCTTGCTATCTCTAAAAAAGCGCATACATATACAGATTCCTTCAAACATACTCAAATAAGAGGTGTATTGGGTGCAGGCATGCTTGTAGTATACTATTATTACTTGTATGCAGACCCACATGGCCATAACAAGCTGACTGAATGTAACTACTCGAAAAAATGATGTATAGTCATTGATATGAACGACGCTGATGATCGCTTGGAGGAATAACGAGAACAGGACTAATAGGATTTGAAGTATTGAGATTATTGCAAAACCATGTAAGATGATGCTGAACGTGAAAGTTTGCATGTTGTTGTTCCTTGTTATACTTGCCATATAGTAAATTCCTATCGGCCATCAGCACACCATTTATGTGCCCTTTTTACTTGTACATTTTACTTTTTTGGTGACTCCTGCCTCCAACTACAATATTACTCCATGTAGCTGGACATGTTTAAAACATCGAACAACAAAACACTTTATAGGCTTTACTACATGTGATCACCGTATAAATGTTTTACTTCAAGTACTGTGCTTGTGATACTCGTGGTTTGTACTCACATTTTGTAATCTTTAAACTTATTATCCACATTTTGCCATGTCCAAGCTTAGGCACCTTTGGGTATGTTTAAGTAGATAAATAGATAGATCTACACTCAATGCTTAAAGTGTGTGTCATATGAGTTAGTGTAGCTACCTATGGTCTCTTTAAGTATATATACCATGTACCCACATATTTCCCGTTTCAGTATATACCATATGCTTAATTGCACTTCGATAGTTGAAGCTTATGTACACAGATGTTCTATCTTCTGGGAATTAGGTATGTTGAAGCTTATTTATGCACGTTTTGTGATGTTGAAGCCTATTATGCAGACTGACCATAATAAAACAACTTATACAACTCACCTACTGCTTCAATACCATTAACATTTAAGTAAAAATACATGGTGGACCGTCTTGTTACAGGTGAGAATTGCGTTAAAAATGGGTTGTCTCATCATCATCCCCATATTATGATACCTTTACGAGATACATGCTTTCCTCATGGTTATCATCCGCAAAAATAATGACTGCCACAAGTCCATTGCAACTTGCAGTACACAACATAAATGGACATTACTATATATACAAGTATAATATAAAGTATCCCCTGCACGTTAAAAAATTGTACATATAAACAACTACAATGTAGGTATTACGAAGTACAGATACTAGGAAAAAGCTATATGGTAACATGGTGACAAATCATGCTGAATCGCAACATAACCGTATTTCAAACTGAGTCAAAGAGCGGAGTGTTGTATTAGAGATGCTCACACACCTACACACATATGCTAAATTGCCAACAAAAAGTCTTTGGTTTACGATATTACCTCTGACTACATTACTCTTACAATGATTTCCCTTCTCCTCACATCCCCTTGTGCATTCTTTCAGAATTGTCATAAGAGTCTAAATCAATCCAAACTACAGACTATACATAAATAGTGTTACCTTTATATTGTACCTGCTGGACGTACTATGTTGGTCGGGCGGTAACATGGTTTAGTAAAGCAATATTTCTGATGAGTCGAAATATGACACATCTGACCAGTATCTCTTAACTGTGAAGCGTGTATAATAAGAAGTACCCACATTTAGGTGTGCCCCTATTAATTCCATGAGATCTGAGCGGATTTATGAATTTTCATTGAATTTTGTTTATGTCCAACTTAAGGATCTGCCAGGAAGCAATGTTTAGAGGTTTACAAGTGTTCAAATCACTTTTCTAATACCCTTGACAATATACGAATTTGAAAATGATTCACGACCTGTCAACCCTTATACAAATCAATACGCTGTAATTTGTAGTAGTTATTCTGAGATTGAGATTGTCTGCCTAAAAATCCGCATAAAACGTCAAAATTAACTATTCCACAGAACAGAAATGTTGTCGCCACTGAGAATGTTAATGCTAAATAAATTTTACGTTGCAGCTTGAATAATTGAATGCTTGAATTTTTATAATCAAATTTCACAGGAAAGTACAAGCGTGATTGAAAGTAATCGGTTAGATTTGAATCCGGTAGTATCTATTTGGCATTGCAGAAAAAGAATCATTGCACAAAGGAGTGGAAGTTATGATGTAAATGGCTATATATTATACGTATTTAAAATCAAAATACGGATTAAAAGGAGTTGCAGAGGCCAAAAGGTTGAATATAAGGTGAAAATGAACACCGCCTTAAGTACAAATTGTTATTGCAATAATATCAAAGGAAAGATGAAATGAAATTGCAGTGATTTGAAGGAAATTCCATTTCAATGTCATGAAATCTGGTGTTGGAAGGATTAAATTCGGCGAGGTTCAAAAAATTACGATCATAAATGTCTCAGAGGCATTACAGAGACGTGTGAATGTACACATAGGGAAACACTTGTCAGGTCCCTGTACTTAAATCCTGCATCAGAATAAAGACCGCGGTAAGTATGAAACAAATTTATATACTTTGTTTCTTTTTTATTCGTATTTATATATGTATATATGTACAATTCCTAGTGCAGAGGTTGCAGTTCAGACTATCATTAATAGTATGTTTATAAAATTTAATAATGTCTACAGGTGTTTGTGTACATACAGGGAAGAGAGGGTATGAATTGGATATTAGCATAGTAAAAATTCCCAGAAAAGTTGTACCGTCGTCTAATGGCTTGTGCAACAGCTTTATATGTATGACCGATGGTAATATTTACAACTAATGCCACACACATACACTCTTGCTTCAATCGTACATAAAAATTTCCATGTATCTCGTTGTATATCCAACTAAGCTTGTAGAACGAAAAATATATATATTCTACACTACTCTTAAACTCGCTACTCCTCAAGTACATCCCAAAAGTCAAATTGTTGCAGGTTGGACTCTGATCTTTATAACCTGTAGCAGGGAGCGCAAACCTTTTAATTAATTGCCACGTTGAACTTAGTGTCAAGCTATTAAACACGCCAAATTGATAAATAACGACCCCGGCTCTCTTTTTTGACCATGGGGCAGGGCATAAGACACGGAGAGAAATATGGTGGATCCACAGAAAAAAACCACTGCATGTGCTAACTTCTCCTGGAGCTTTTCTTCTAATAATTCAAATATCTCTACAGTGTCCACTATTTACACCATCCACGGAGCGCTCGACATTTTTTCATCTCGATTCAACCCTCTGATGTTCATAAATTTGTTCCTCATCCCCGCCCTGAACTTGTATCTTTACACTTCGCACAGCACTGTTCTCATAGAAGGATGAGAGAACATGTGTGTGGAGTGTGTTATTATTGTTGTTGCTGTTAATACATTGTTTGGGATCTACCGTACATAATCGGCACACAAGAGCTTTTCCCAGGTAATGTCCCAATCGCATTCATTTCAGGAAATCATTCAAACACACTAAATAAACTGCACAGTAGGTCAGGACACCCGGTTTCGACTCACATTTGTATAATTTTCCATGATTAATGTAACTCGCTTACTGTTAATCTATTCGTTTCAGTTATTTCTTACGTCGTTTTCTAGTTTTAATTTCTGGTGTTGTTCAATATAATTGGATCGTTTAAGGTGTTCAGCACAGTTTGATCTTTCAGTGTATTTTGATCTCTAAGGTTGTTCAACATAACTTCGACTTTTAAACTGTTCAACATGTAGAATCTCCTATTAGGTTGCTGTAGAGTTTTTCAGCCAGTACTTTAAGGTATTCCATATGAATTAATCGTTAAAGTCGTTCGAAATAGTGGGTTCATTTAAACAAAATGCTAGTTCATGCAAACTTACCCTTTAAAAACATTTACATCTGTACACACCACTCTAGTTGCCTGAATATTGAAGCATGACCCAAATCAATTTTAACTTCAATTTACACAAACAAGCTATGAGCGGTTACAACGGTGATAAAATATTTGGATGCATATACACGAGGCCAGCAGATACCAAACTCCTGTCAACTCAAGAGAACTAGGCATTCAGATATACGTCAAATGTTATGTACATATAATGTAAGGCTTTATCAATGCCTTAATGCATATGAAATATGTAGCCCTGTTATACAGACAAAAGCACGGCCAATTGTAATAAAAACAACGATAAAATGTCAATACATCGTAAGTTGGAGCGCATAATAAAATAAACAAATACTAGTACAAACTGTAATATTTACTTTCGCAACAAGTTCTGTACGGACTAGAAGATTATTAAGGGGGAAGTGAAACGACCCTTTTTATTATCAGGTTTCCTTTCGAAATTTCCATGTGACAAAATATAAGTACACACCAATATTCTGATGGACAGTCGTAAAGTCATAACTATCTTTCATCAAGTTACAGCTGTATTAACACAACTTTACTGTAAATATAATTATACGCATTTTTCAATTTATACCTGTTTAAAGCTGCATACACTGGATATACATACTACATGTAGTTTTAACAGGACTGCAATATATGAATGTATGCATATGTAAATATTACATACAATCATTTATGCGTATTAAAATTTTTATCAAACTCATAAACACCAATATGTACCAAGTTCTCGTGTTGTTCTTGGAGGAATTTTACATTTTCAATTTGCAATCAACATTAATAATACTACTGCTGCCATTTATAACTCTTAGTATTGATTAGAATCTCATGTAAAAACTCCACTTACCAGATTAAGTATCCACTTTTGTAATGCAGTGTTATAATCTTTCGGCGTTAAGACTGTGAGCTTGTAATAATATCCATTTATTTTTTATAGAAATCAACTCTCACTGTACACGTCACTACCGTTATTTTCCATCATGATGTTTCCTTTTTTTTTTTGATTAAATACAAAAAATCCACAGGAAAATTTCAACGGTATTGCACACAAGTTATTTACTATAATATTAATTAATACAGTAATAAACGTGATATCAGAATTAGATTCTACGAGCTTTCACATTTGACTGATTATTTCCACTCAGAGCTGACACACACGTGCTTGAAAGTTGTGATCGCGTAGGCTTGGAAGAGTTGCAAATGCGTATATAGCAAAGTAATTCCACTATCTTGCTTGACTCTACAGCCTTGCGATATAATTATTATTGCACTTTCAAATTGATGTATTAAAAACAGTTCCACAGAAAAACAGTGATTCACTTTTCACATACATTAAGTTTAATATTTTGTTAAGCTCTTCTTATGGAGGTTCAGGCTGTTGGGTCACTTTTTTTTATTGTAATGTAAACAATGCAGCACAAAAAACTATTGAAAATTTGTGGCATAACTTCAATCGTTTTTTAATCTAAATATTTTTATAAATTTAAACTGTAAAGTCTGTTTTTGAATTCTATTCCAATGAAACGTCTATTGCCGGAATAAAAGAGTGCTGGACAACAACGTGAATGTTTGGTTGATGCAAGGCATGCAACTGCAGTAGGGAAGGAAAATATTTTCGAATCTTATTGCATATTTGCAGCTGAAGAGGAGAGCGATGAAGATGGGCCTATATAGTGCTATGTTGAAGACCATTTGAAAATCTCTGGAGGAGGTTGTTGAGGTTGAAGCTCACCTTACCCATTTCTCTGGGTATACCTTTTACTGTGTATAAATACTGTCATAGCTATACGGGGCCTATAGATTTATACAGAGAGGGAGAGAGCTTCAAAAACCATCCTCCAACACATAGTGTAGTGTAGAGTACACATAACAGAGAGATATGCCAGTGTGTACAAAGATAAAAAGTACAACTCTCAAGTGCACATAAGGATAGTCAACGTTTGTAGCTCTTAAATGGTGTACATGCGGACTACTCAGGTGTATTGTGCGTGGATAAAAGTTGATAGGCTCGGCCTTTTGTACATTATCAAGTTTTATATTGATAGGATACAATGCAAGTTACAAGACGAAACCCAAATGAACAAAGTGTAGTCAAGAAAGAGTACCTTTTCCAACTCACCTTTTTCCTCCGACTTACCTCTAAAGATTTTCCTCTATTATCCTTACTCAAATAAGTCCGAATTTTTCTATACTTCTGGAACCTTATATATCTATACACAACTGTTACGCAGTCACAATGTGAAGATAGCATTCCCGCTTTTCGAATTCCTTCTTAAGTTCATTACATTCTCTATATTAAAAAGCATAAGCGGTTACCAACTGGATATTTCATATCTAGTTCATACTTACAGTGTCTTTAATAGGTCACTATGCTTACGATATCTTCCTATATGGCTCATTATGTTCAGAGCATCTTAGTATCCAGCTCCTTATGCTCACCGCTACTATATACACATAAGTAAATAAGTGTACTACATACACTAAAACTCCATATGTATCAACAGCTGCAAGCATTTGCTGGTACAGATATAAGTGGATCCAAGTTAAGCGAAGTGAGGGATTCCTTGAAGACTTGAGCTACATGCAGTAAATATTTCATGTACATGTTTAATATGGCATGTTCTACTGTTGTTTGTCCATGCATATATTGGAAACGAATAGTTTAATGTGCTAGGTTCCATTAAGGTAGTCATAAGAAAGTATAAAGGACCTGAGAAGGGGTCTGAAATTATTCGGCGCTTGCAGGGATGGAACCCCCTTAGGACGCGTCCAGGTATATAATACCTGTAGATGCCTTCAGAGTCTCAAGAAGTAACAAGATACTTGAAAAGGAATCTCGTATCTTTTCCAACGACATTTCCCAATAAGCTCTTTATAGCACAGTCCAATGATTATAAACGCTGCCTCGCACACACGTCACTTTCAGACTTAAGGGTTATATTCTGAACTGAAGGATGGCTGGCTTTACACACGTATTGGTCCTCAGGACTTTATTGCCATAAATGAGGAGTTCAAGATTTCAAGTCTTTAAATGAGAGTGACGGTATAGCTATAACTGTTATGGAGCCTCTTTAAATGAACATTACTATAAGGAAACGTGTATTTGAAGGAGCCAGTAAATAGGGAAGCTTCAAGTGCACATTACTACATGTCAAGTGTACATGTATAGCACATATGAGCTTGGAAAATTGTATTCATCAAGGAACTTGAAAAGCCAAACTGAATGTGAATAGGTTGAACGTGTAAACCTGAACATGTCTATAGGATATAAACAGGCAAGTTTCCAGGTAAAATTGACTCCATAAAAATTCAAAGACTTTTTCTTGGAAACTACATAATAATAACTTTCGAGGTACATTATTCCTTTATACGGAGACAAACAATTTTACCCTAGGAATATAACTCATGTATGTAAAAGGTTTCAAGAGCAATTTCTGCGTCTAATTCCAAAACACTCCAGGTATACAGTGGATTGCTACATGAAATTCTTCAACATGATCTACAACACTTGAAACTTTAGCTTGACAATTTATTAGAAATTTATCCGTACTTATTGGGCGGATTATTTCCTTTGAAAATGGGTATATTATTATAAAAACAATAAATTGTACACATATGTACAACGCTTTTAATATATTAATCAAACGTGTGCATTAACAGGAATCAACAAAAGAAGAAGGAATTTACAATGGACACCAACAGGGTTAAAATTAACATTAGTGGTTTTGGAAAATAGAGCATACATCTGGAAACTGAGTGGCAAAGAGACAAGCTTAACAATAGCAAACTTGGTTTTGAGCTGTTTCTCCATGTCTGTGCACTGTGAAGCCGATAGGTTGTACTTAGGAGTGTAGGAGAAGCCATTAAAAAACAAGAACAAGCAGAGGTACATTTAAGTATAATGAATTACACACAAGAATTTAAATGGTTAAACTCTTGGCATCATATAATTTATTTTAAACTGCCAGCATGTCAATTTGAAAACAATGTAAAATTTATATAATCAGTAGCCAGGTCGGTCTGTATGCATTGGTGGAGGGGTTAGTAGTATCTTTCTGCAAGACTGTAGAGAAGTGGAAGACCTAGTGGGGTGAGTTATCGAGCAAATTTGTCTTTTCTAACTTGGAGTCTCAGATATTTAAAGGTAACAGGGAAGGATTTAGTGCCAAAGACCAACCGACTTGACATGTATCAAAAATTTTGGAGTAACAATAATTTGCTTTCCTTCTGCCCATTCCACATTTTTCAGCGTCAGCCGGTTTCGGTTTATTGTACTTAATGGTACATATTACATTATAGTTATTGTGGTATTAGCTTGCTATTTTATGTTCTTTGTAACTCTGTTTTGGTGGACGTGCTCACAATTAGCAGTAGGTGACTGTGCAGTTCTGTAAAGCAAAAACCTGCAAGCAGGTCATCCTGTATTATTTGAGTATAGTATATGTATAACAGGCAAAAGTTCTAGTCCTTCATCTCAAACCTATACCACCTCATCAATTTTATATCAGGCTTAATAAAATTTGCTCTAGATACCTTCCACTCCACAATTTTATTCCAAGCAATATAAATGAATAGAGTCAAGAGATATCTTCTAATACAAAATATAAGATTCTCCACTCAAAACATAATACAGAGATATTGAGAAGGTTATATTGTATATGTTGGATATACATAGATGTTATGTTATTACAGTGAAGATATGGAATTTGGATGTTATTTTTTATATAGGGTGCTCACCACATAAGACCATTTAATCATTAATTTCTCCGACTTATTTGATTGAGTTCAAGGAAGATTGACCAATTTCTGGGTCACCATTTATATTATGAAATCAGGTATGATTGCTTTTCCCCCCAAATTTTTAACCTCAAAGGGTTTTCTTAATTCGCTGATAATTCAAGGAATGGGATATTGTATATAACAACACCTTCACAGTGATGAAGGAATGGAGTGTAGAGTCTAGGATCCCACCAAGTTAGACAGCCAGGCTGTGTATAATACTAATGTCTTCTTCCTACCCCCACATCAATTACTTTGACATTTAACTCATTTTTCAACATAATTTCTGCTCCTACTCAATGCAGTTAATTTAATTCTTCTGGTGCACATGGAGTTTCCTTTTCAGAGCATGCCTCGTGTTAGTTTAAGTGCAGGGCAATAAGAAATTTCCTACGTATTCCTTTTAGAAATCCATCATTTATCTCCACATATACTCGGCTCTTTTCATACCCCTAATTTACTTTTGAATCTGCTCAGCAAAAAATATTCTTCTACTATGGGTTTCTCATAATTCTGCACTATACATTGACGTATTGTTACTCTTGAGGTTATTTTATGGTGGAAGTAATTGGAAAGGGGTGGAAATGCAAGGATTTGCACCATTGAATGCAGTGCATTCCAAATCCCGAATACAAAAATCCTGGGATTCATGAGCTGTCATAACATTTATATAGGTATTGTACATGAAATCACTTAGGATTTTTATACTTCGGAGGTTCACTGGTACACACTATATCAATATTTACATGCACATCTACATATATACACAATCTGCCCTTCAAAATAGCGAGTTTTCGATTGATTATTAGTGGTGGCAAATTAGGGAGAAGGACGGCGGTATTAAGACAACTCCGTGTATTCAATATTATATTATTTGCCATGTATATTTTATAGTAATACCATATATTTAGTAATATAACAAATCCATATGTTTTACAATATGTAGCAATGTACATAGAGTTAGACTAAGTTTAAGAGGGTGTAGGGATGGTGTATAAGGAGAAGAATTCTGACCTGAACCACATATTATACCCATATACTTAACTTGTATGGTAAATACGTGATGGTTGATGGCTAATAAAATGAAAGAGAGATGTGAAAATGTCTAAATTTCTTTATGTTGTAAATCGTCGCAAAAGTTCAAACGAAGGAGGTGAAAAAACAATAATGAATTTGCGAGCTGAATGTAAATGTCTCTCATTGGCTCAAGTCATTTATTTCTTGACGGCTTTAAAAGAACTCGTTCCTCTCTTTGGCCTGTGAGAAAACTGGCTACTATCCTCTCAAAAAAATTAATGAAATATACATGCAACCAGACGGGGCAGAGTGGAACAGTGGAGATGGTACGAAAGCTATACAAGTGACCAACAATAAATATTCCTCCACTACTTTTAGGATTAACGAGTATTATCCACAGCTGAGTCCTCTCATCTGTATCATTCCTACGTATCTCATCTCCTGTCTCTCTTCCATACTAGCGCTATGGTTTGTTTATGTATGTAAAACCACCAACATCCTTACTTCCATACATACACAGCATTTTCCAGTCTCGTATCATGTTCAGGGAACCCTTTTTCTGTATTTTATATAGATTGTAGCTAGCTACAGATCCGAGAGAATTCAGTGAAACCTCTCCCTCCCTTCTCTCACCTATTCGAAACGCCTCAAATTACCCTGTAAATAATCTCACATGTTCTCAACTTTTTCCTTATTTTTATTGTCCTACCTTTTATACGCTTGTTCATACTAACCTTCCACTGGTAATGAGATGAATTTGTATCAAGATTCAAGCTTGAAATTTGTTTCTTAAATCAAGTTTAAATATGTTGCTTGAATCCAACTGTTTCTGCTGCCAAATAAACTTGAATCCAACTTGAATTCGTTTCTCAGATAATTCTCGTAAAATTATTGTTCAAATCAATATTAATTGTTGGCAAAACTTCGGTAGATAGCAACAGCAAAAAAATTTAAATATTTGTAAACAATTCCTACAGAAAACCTAATAAAGGTAATACAAGATCTTGGCTGATAAGTTCACAAATTTTTGATTACTTCAAAGTAAAAAAAATTGTTAGCTGATAATGAACAAAAAGTCTGTTTTAAGGTAACTCTTGCGTAAGTGTAACAATAATGTGTACTACTTAGAGCACCCACCTTCTCTGTTTTGCCAACAGTAGCTTCTCTAAATGACATAATTTCGGATAACTTGCCATTCGACACTAAAAGCATTCTATACTAAAGCATGCATATTACACCAACATGATTTCACAACAGATCGTATTGTGCTACAGATTTTGTACCAAAGTGATCCTGGATGCACCAAGCCTTTCTGAACTAATTGGAAGTCATTCTACAAACCCAACCACTTCAAACTAACATCACCAAATATTTGAACCAAACGAAGAAACAAAATTGAAAAGCATTACAATGATTTTGTTGCTACATATATGCAGCAATGGAATCAATATTATACGTATAGTTATAAGTGGCACCATACATCGCTGAATCTCCCAAGTTTCTGTTAATCCCACTGTGTAAGTTAGAAATGGCTCGTAAAACTTGAAAAGAAACCACGCAAAATCCATCATTTAAAGGCTACAATCAGGCTTAAATACTTTGGCTGTTACATGTTTATAGGATGTCTGATGATAATGTCACAAAAAAACACTTACATTTGTGTTTTTCCTCCAAATAATGACAAGCGGTGAAGTACTGATAAGATATTTGATAGTTTTACGGATTCCCGTTGCTGTTGTGCTTGAAAACAAATAACAATTGGAGATGTGGTAGAGTTGACTTGGCTATCAGTACCACTCATCAGCAATCAGCAATGTTTACAGTGTATTATTTGTAGACTGTTTCGTAGAAGAGAACAATACCAAAGTGTTGGGACGGAACAATATGTCGTAATTAAATAAAGGGAGTTGATAGCAAAAATATGAAATAGGGACGAGCAATTCGTTAAACTTCGGCTTTCTTACTTTTTGGTAGCTTTTATTTATGGAAAATAACTAGCTTGAAAATTTGCACTCCGTTTCAATCGTCTCCTGTCAACTGGACTATACTCTCAAGTTGCAAGAAAGTGTAAAGCAAAATCCATGTTGCTACATCTTGATTATTGTCTATTGGACATTCCCTTTGATTATTTTCTTCATGACATATCCACAACAGCGTCGTAATCACATTTCGCTCTTCAGCTCAAGTTACTTACTGCTGTCAAGATCGCCATGCTGTCAATGCATGTATACTACACTCAAAAAGTGCTGCGTAGAGCATTTTCATCTCGTACGCCATAATAATGCGCCTTTTGAAATGATTCCCAAACAAGTAATGTATACTGAAAGCTAGACAAGTCGTACTAGCTTACACGAAGAAAAAAGTAAACGATAATAATTTAGTAGCCTTAGCAAATCGTATAATGTTGAAAACTTAAACTGTAAACATTAAATATACGACAGTTGTAAAGAGGGAGAAAAAGGAGCGGGAAAGTATCCAATTTAATGACAACAACTCTATACTCGTCTCAACTCAACTCTCTTCACATCTTTTCGCTCTCATTGTGTATGTATAACATGCCAACTGTCTGGGACTCCGACTCCAATTTTCATGCACGTTCCCTATTTATAAATTATCATGTAAATTAATCTAAAATAATTACAAAGCAAATAGCAACAAGCAACTAATAGTTTCACTGACTATAATTAGTCGATGGAGTGCTATTGGCACTTGTGCACATATACTTAGTATTAGTATACGCATCTATATATCTATAGCATTGAGTGTATGTATATAATATATAAAGTTATGTATCATAATATGCAACTATATTGTCACAATGTTCTATTAGCAATATTAGCATAAATATATACAGTCCCATGTACAGATACAGAGACTCCAGTCCGTCTCCACAGTCAGAATCAATGTATGCATAACCAAGCTTCTATTTCAATTCCTGTACGAAAGTGTATAGTGCACACCGGTAAAGTATGTTAAATATAGATAGCTTCTGTGCATACATTTGTTGTCTCGTTTTCATACAGGTGTTTGTCCTTCGCAGAAATGCTAATCCGTTTTGTTATCAGAATCTTCCTATTTGATATGTGATATAGATACCCAAAATCCTCTGCCTAATAATCGCTATAGTAGTTAATGGTTGTTATAATACCTCTCTACTTTATATGTGTAATAAAGAAGTGAAAATTAAACTTTGGGTTGTCCGTTAAACTTGACAAACAGATAAACCACCATTACCTACGATACGATACATATCAATACCTGCTAAAAACTCTAGTAATCACAGTTTACTCCGTTAACCTTTACTATATAAAAATTATCAATGTATAGACGAGTGTACTGTAATTATCAATCCCCACGATTTGCACGTAGACTCTTATTACTGATAGTATCTGGCTGTCGTACGAAGCAATTAAAACTGTGCTCTGTTTACATATCTCACGCTGTTCCAATTGTATCTCTGGCTGTACGAAACCAAATCTGTATGTACAAGACAAAAGTCCTGTAGATAAGTGCATGATAGAGAACCCTGTAGATAAATACTAGATACAGTACCCAATATTCATGTATTCATTTTGGTACACTGTTTTTTACCCCGCACTCTTAATGCCTCATCGCTATTTGCACATTGATTTATTATGCTGAAAGTTGAACTAACTTGAAGTACTTGTTTCCGAACAATTGACTCAATAGCCTCCCAATCATGTGAATATACCAGGGATAATGCTTACATATTGTATTTTCTTACACTTAGTTTGTATGTATTGTAAGCTTAAAAATAACTGCCAATTCCAAACACCACAATAATTTCGCTTTATAATTCCCCATCGTTTAAAAGTCATTTTAAATAATAATAATATACTTTCTTGACTTCTATTCCTTGTTGTCAAGACAGTAAGAGGAAACGATGGTAGAAAAAATAACTACATTCCTATTGATTCAACCACAGCTGCTACCTGTGAACAAAACAATTCACTACGAACTTATCTGCAGGTATCAGTTTATTATTGTCAACAAGTTCTGACTAACGAATGTAAAATAGTTTTTACACAAACGACCTCTTAAGTTTTTATTCCTCACTTAACTTTATCTCGCTCATTATCTCGCTCAACGTCATCCATGAGCACACCTGTTGAGCAAATGGGCAACAGCAGCGGTTCAGGTAAAATTGAGGTAGTCAAGTACCTCTTGGTGTGCTCAGGTGCAAGTACCGATATCAATTGGGAAGTACAGAGGGCGTTAATGTTTCTACAATCGTTTGCATTTAAAAAGCCAAACTGAATCCTCTCGGTTGTTAACCACGTTACAAATCGTTTCATAATAATGAGAGCATAATGCAGAAATTGAGTTAAAAAAATAAGATTAGAGAAGAAATGCTCCAGAAACTTACAGACACTCTGCTAACAACTATCAGGAATGAGATAGCTATTAGCATCTATCACCACATGTTTGAATAACTTACTATCATCGTTATATGTTTGAATATCCTCCTACGATCGACACGTTTAACAAATCTTTCATCATCATCATCTATACATGCTTTAATAATTTCATTCTTATTTTTAACTCTTGAAGTATCTCTTGATTCATTTCGTACAGATCCAGTTGGCATTCAAGTTTCACAAATCTGTCAAAAATATATCGGAGTTTACTTAAAAAACTTGAGAGCGCACATAAAAGATATTCATATTTTTAAGAGAGTCAGTCAGGAAACCGTTGAGGATGTGAGAAACTAATAGTGAATAAGGATGGCAGAGCTTGATTGTTTTGTAAATCCTGACAAAACCCGCATCCGTTAGGCCTTATTCGGTTATGTGTATAGTAAGCTTTATGCTTGGGAAGTGTCCTCCACTTCACCCACATATTGCTCTCATTCATAAAAATTGTCTAGGGTTAGGTCAATATATTTCCTGCGGAAGAACATCCTGTCTTGAAGTCTTGAATCGGATCTATGTGTTATGCATTATTTTTGGCCTACACATACCCGCACACATGTAGTCACTTGTCAAGATTGAAATATTCTATAAATATTGAGTACTGCCTTGGCTCTTACGTCCGTAGTAAAGGGGAATCAGGAAGACTACCGTTAAATGTAGTACGATGAGCTTTACGGTTGTAATGATTTCTCAGGAGCTGCCGTAGGGAGGGTTGTATGACGGAATAAGATCCACATGTGTTTTCATTCACCCCCGTCTGTTACTCTTATGAAATGCAAAGTGTGGATGACAAAAACTATATGGAACTAACTAATTAAGGAAGTAGGGGATTTTCGTACACAATTGACCCCCTTCCGCAATTTTAAGGAGTGTCATGAAACTGACTCAGGGATTGTAAGTCCGTCGTTGGGCTTCTCCAGCCTGCCATCTTGTCAGTTACAAGTTCGTTGTTAAATATGTATTGCAAAGCTACACACAATTTTTAAAGTATATACAATATAACGCCATTTAGCTATTTTAAACAAGGATTTAAAAACAGCAGTTTGATCAAATAATATAAATCTGCGGGTGACCAAGATAGCCAAGAACTGCAAAAGGAATGCGTAAATGCTGCAGACGTTGAGAAGCCTCCTGTAAATAGCCGGAAAAATTCAACACGAGCACAAAGCATGGAGAAAATCCCATTGTATTTCCATCAGTACAAGTGGCATGAAGCAGAGTTCAGTTTATTTGGTGAAGTTGCTAACCGTACACCAGCCTTAAATCTGCATCGTCATCGTTTACAATGCTTTTTTTAAAATCAAAACTACATTTTCGGAATGCTTATGTCTTTTCTCCTGCTTCCACTACCCTTCCATTTTTTCCTTTCGATTTCGTTTTAATGTCTCAAGATTATGATGTAGTACAATGGCTGCAACGTACAACCTGACTTGAGGGAAATCCTAAGTTCCCAACAATGACGCTTTACTGTGTGGATATATACAGAAGAGAAAACGATTCAGCAAGAAACCTCAAGACAATATAATGACTGCATTTGAAAGACTCCAGCATTTGTACGTTGAAAGCCCCATAAATGTAACGTCGTCGTAACTTTGTCAAAAGAAACTTCTTCGGAGCACATAGGAACTTGGAAATATACGAACAAGGGAGGACAGTATAGGAACATTCCTCGACGCATTTTATTCTACTCAAAAGACTGGTCTTCATCATCCAAATACATACATAAGCCATAGGCACCAAGTACGATTAAGCCAGCGGTTTTGTCGGTCTTACAGTAGCTTGAAAACGTCAGGAGTAAATACTAAGTAAAGACTTTGGGGCTTGTAATTTGTTTACCTAACTCCATCGGCTGTAATAAAGTTGAATATCAAACGTCTTCAAGTAACTAGCCTTGACATTCATGCATATGCATGTACATACATAGAGTATGTAAGTACGTGATGATAGGATACAATACATGTATTGTTTTAAATTGTTATTTTGTACGTGTGCTTCCAAACTGAGTTGCCCACAATGCTACAATTTCAGAAGCAAAGACATATGGACAATCCTTCTGGTTTCTTCTTTAAGCCAAGTATGGACTTTGTTTTAATGCACATTAAGGAATAATATAAGCTTTTGTATGACTATAGCACTTACTATATGAATAACAACAATTATGATATAGGATAAATTAAACCGCAGTGAAATATAAATGAAGATCGTGGAGATTATTACTGGCGGAAAATTCCGTTTGGTCTCCCTTGTTTATGAGTAAAACTTTAAAAAATATCCGTGAACTAATATTTTAATGTGTTAATTTTGAAGCAGAGAGGAACATAGAGTATAGAGATAATAATTTATGAGATAAGAAAAGCAAAATAGGTATATTTGTGACTCGAAACTTCCTATCTTTATCTCCTTTTAAGATGATGTAGGTAAGAAGCTAAAGCCACAGGAGAGGATGGCATGGGGTTGTGGAGGAAAGAAACTAAAAAGAAAAGGCTTTGCGAATATCTGTAAGACGAGCAATGGTGTAGGTAGGGTATAATGTATTTGCAATACAGGTGGAAAATAAAGGACTTCATAAAGAAGTGATTATTTTGAACTTGCGCGTATGAAATAAATTATTATAATCAAACTCATAATGAAATTCCGGTTCGCTAGCTTTCATTACCTAATGAATGGCTCTTTGTGTATCATTTTCTTCTTTCATATACTTTTTCAATAGCAAGACCCATCCAACTGTCTTCCTCACCCAGTGTATACAACACTCTCATTCAGTGAACCTACGCGTTTAGAAGACTGCACGGCTAAGACATAACTTGCGTAATAGAATGGAGTCATCATGTACACCTTGTGTATTAGTTGTTCCTACGTATGTCTCCCTCTGTATTACATACAACGGGCTGTTCTCAAAGGGAATTATCGCCTTGCCTCCTGTTTGTAATCCAGAATGATTTTCCTTAACGTGGGAGGCAATTCTCGAAAGTTATATTGTGCATGAAAGCATTTTTTAATGATGATAATACAGGAGTACAAAGTCAAATCGTTCCAGTGTATCATTTAATAAAAGGAATGCTAGTACTAAAAAATGAATCTTCTCTGCTCACATAAGCACAAATAATACTAGGCTGTCACCAGCAGTTGAAGACTTCAAAAGTCACTAGAACTCTTGCCCTCAGCCGGAGAGGTACGTGCGAATTTCAACAAATGGTTTAAAGATTTTTTCCATGTCACCAAAAAAGGATGGCGATGACAATAGAAGAAAAGGTTGTGTCGCAGCCTCAAACTAATTTCTTCTAACAATGAGCTACCAACAGCAGAGGCTCCCTTCCTAAACAATCTCTTTTTCGTACGCCGACAGTCTCCCCAAACTTTAAATTAGTACACTACAGCTATGTTTACCATTTCAGTGCACAAGCTTGTAATTCTGAATCAATTATAGCTCTTGTTATTGCTTTATATTCTGTATGTCTCACTGCATGTCTTCCCGATAGTTCTACATCGTTTCTATATCTTTGAGTATCTTTGTACATGCAAAATATATTGTGGTCTAATTTTATAATCAGATGATTCATTGGTTGCGTTT
This sequence comes from Lipothrix lubbocki, assembly GCA_034696945.1. Taxonomy (NCBI): domain Eukaryota; kingdom Metazoa; phylum Arthropoda; class Collembola; order Symphypleona; family Sminthuridae; genus Lipothrix; species Lipothrix lubbocki. Next base: position 22,695 of record JAQGAK010001042.1, read on the forward strand.
GAAATCTTGACAATACAAGCAAGATCTTACTAATCCTTCTTGAATGTGAGTCACCTCAACATCCAAGCTGCTGACAGCGTCCTCCCACAATTAGAGCTCCTATAGTTACTTGGAAGTTGCTCATCGAAGAAGTTTCTGTATGACAATAGATTGACCTGTGATGATTATTCAAGAATGGAATTCCATGTACGATTTTAATGCTTCAGTTTTAAAACCGATGACGAAGGTCTGGGTAAGTCACCTTAAGTTGGAATTTAAAAACAGTTAATCGCGTGAGTAGAGTACCAGAAAAAGCCTACCGTGTAAAAATATTTGAAGTCAACTGAGCAAGTATGAAAACTTATTAGTCATAAATCCAGAACAATGTTTGCAAAACTGGATGACTGGCTTGATTATGGTCGGAGAACTAACGCACTTGAATGGACAAAGGACACTATCATAATATAATAAATAAGTTATTAGACTGCTTTTGTCGTTGTCTCGTAATCTGTTCATAAGTTTGGGACAAAGGATCATGAATTCAGTCAAATGACACATGTGTGTATAGCAGTCAATAAAATAATTGCATGGCAAGGATATTTTGTGGTGAATCTTTTTGCCTATGTCGTAAGTTCAATTTTCATCGTGTTTACAGGGGGAAGTTATCCCTGCTCTCACACTAAGACTCTCGGTTGGGATTTTCGAATTATTATCTCATAAATTCCCTTGTGCAACCTCAGTCTACATTGTATCGAGGTTAGTTCCTGCGTAAGCAATTGTTAGGTACCTTGAAAAATCAAAAATACCTTAGGATATATTCATTTTAAACTTATCGTGTAGTTCAACTTTAGAGACGCTTTATAATGCAAAATGATCATATATAAAGATGCATCTAGGTGCTTCGAAATTTAAAGCATCCAAGTAGTTTACATCCATGAGAGACATTAAACTTTGTTGCTGTTATTGTGGCTGGTTTTGTTGGAATTAAAACCACAATGTAAATTTTATAAGATTGGCAACTCCGAAAACTTTTCATTAGTTTATTACTTTATTAGCTCTTTCCTCCATAATCGTATTTTCTTCAAGGGTCATAAACAAGTAAAAATCCATAAAATTTCAAGTAGCCATGCAGAAAAAAGTGAATTGTTACAGTGTATCTTAGTTAGAAGTTTCAATGGTGTTAAAACTTAAGACATGGTACTCACATGGTAATAAGTTGGTAAACATTGTTGGAGAAGCATTTTACTTTCCTCAATTTTATGACTCTTGTATCAGTCCCGCGATTTCCTAAGGCACTTAATTACATGGAGCGTTAAAAAAACTAGCTACACAGGGAAATATTATTTTTCACAGTCGTCTCCGATTGATTCATAAAGGTGTGATGACTTAAGAAGAGGAGTCAGTGCTGAGAAGTTCTTCCGAATGACAGTAACAATGCTTCTGTGTTTCAGTTCTAATGACAACTAAAGACATATCGAGTTACGTATTTCCAAATGCTCTTTATAATTCATTTTTTACTCCGAGTTTAATATCTGGGCAGTAAGTTAGTTAGCATATAAAGTTAACATTATTAAATTTTTATATTATACCTTCGTTTTTAATACTGTTACTTGTTAGGGAACTCAAAGTACAACTACCGATATTGTTGTTCGTAGTCTGTCCAGGAATCCACTAACAACCTAAATAACTGGCTGTCTAGTGCTACATAGTAAAACCTGCGTAATGCTCGGAAAACTTGTACTGTTTGTATTTTGTAGTTACATCAAATGACAGCAATGGACCAGCTGGCTTTGCCTTTGGCATACTAACCACCAGTAAATGTCACAAGATTAAGCCCAGCATTTATGACGGTGGTCGTTCTATATGTATTTAGTTCGCATATTATTACATTGCATGAGCAGACTGTCACAAGTACAGCGATCCGTCTTGGAGTCACTTTTATCAAGTCAGGAATTATAGAAAATAAAATGAATTCACATACATAGATAAAAACAGGAGCTAAGGTTAAGGAGGGTGCAAAAAACCAAGGAGTTTCCAAGTAAGTACAAGATATGCATTTATGGGAGGACAAAGCTTTTGTTATGCCATGCTATGTAGGAAGCACATATAAGAAACATTTATAAGGAAGCTAATACGTGTATAAAGTGTGTGTACGGAAATATAGGAAAGTTATATGTATGTAAACGTTTATGGAAGGTATATATATGTATTAATCTATGTATAAAGAAGTTACTATTATATACTTGGATTTATATGTTCGTATATATATACTTATATGTTCAGGTGGCTCGAAGGGTCAGCCAAGCGAATCGCCTAACTTCAACTCATCTCGTTGTGAACATGAACGGTGCCACTCACTTCCACTGAGCCTGAACTTATGTAATAGAATACGCATTGTTATTACTGAATACTCTTGAAATTACTCAGCCATGGATATTGCAGAGTCCAAAGATTCTAACGTCTCCTCCAGTTAAATAGTCAACTGTCTTCGCATTCAGAGAGACAGGAGACGGAGAGGAAAAGACAGAGCAACTAAAGCGTAAACAATAATAACACGAATAACTCTTCTTCACTTTTCTTCAACTTCTATTTCCAGTCTCAACAACACCGACAAGCATTCCTCAATAAAGGCACAACTAGTACGGACGGTGGTAAATTACAAAAAAAATTAATGTGCATTAAAAGACTTCGAAATCCCTATAGACAGTACTATATGTATGGAGGACCATACCATCAAAGTGAACAATCCAACATGCCACAAAATTGAACAATATAACAAATATGAGTGGATTGTGAACACTGTAACATGAGTTTCACTTGTAGGCACACAATGTACAAGGATGGGATAGTTGCAAATTCTGATAATTGACAAAATGGTGCACCGAAGGAAAATTACTTCGATTAAAACTATATATACATAAAGCCGTTTGCAACATCCGTTGTCGAATTAGCTACGACTGACAGAATAAGCTTGCGCCTAGAGCGGAACCCTCTGTTCCAGTGATTTTTTCATATTTCTCCACCCTTGAAAGCGTAAAGAAATACACTATGTGGTGATGCCATAATCGTAATATCATACTGCTATTTATTTGAGTAGACCAGAATTTTAATTTCAATAACTCGAGCTATATATTACAACCACCTATTCCTTTTTATCCGAGCAACAACTGATACTATACAGTAATAGTACTAAAAATTAAATAAAAGGAATATAAAATAAAAGAGTAATAACAAACAATCGAACGAAAGCAGTTTATACCGCATAAGACCCTAGAAAGCGAAGGTAGAACAAAGTCAAAACATTTGTGAAGTGTCATTTGAGATGACAGCATTATATTATGTCGCGTGTATACTAAAACTCACAAAATGACTTGTTGAAGGTGTGCGATTTTTGGACATTCAGTCCGCGTTCAACTTGATTTTTTTCAATATTTGCTTCTTAAGGGAAGATGTTAAAGTCTGCATTAAGCATGCATATTTGTGTGAACTGTCAGAAAAGTACGTGTGAAAGGCTGGAACAATAAGCGTCACAAGTGCTATACATACAAAGTGTGATTGGGCAGGGTTGAATCCTTGAGAATTCTTTGGTTTACTCAAAAGAAAAACTTGAGAAACTTCCCCAGCTTGTTGAACATTGACGGATGTTTCCAGTTGCAGAGCTTGTCTTCCTTTATATATACATACCTACATAGACATTCCATCGTGCTCAACAAGAAATGATCATCAGGACCCTACAGAGTCATTGCCAACATAATACACCCAGCCTTTAAAAAATCTACATCTTCTGCTTGCTGTCTTTGCATTTTCTCTTGAGGGTTATCCTCCTCCCGTATGGCTTATACAAGTTATTATGATGCTTAAACAACTTTTTACAATTATGGGAAAAGTAATTTCATTCATGAAATATTCCCTTTCTCCTCATGAACAATCTTTTGACAAAATGCAAACATTTCAAAGCGAATAGTGGTAGTTTTGAGCATTCATCATAGGTCCTATCATCGTTCTTAATCGTAGTGACCCGATATCAGGTTTGTACATCCACAACATCAGCATTCGTCTAGAAAAAATTTTTGTGGAGCTATCGACATTCGTCCAACTCCATTTTAATCAAGCCAAACAGTCTTCAAAATAAACATTAGTGAAGTATCTACGTGATTTCCTATACGTTCCTTGTAAATTCTGATCACGCCAAACCTTAATCACAATATACTACAAAGTTGCGAATAAGAAACAATTAATTATTCTGACGGCGCTAGCACAGACCAGAGCCTACCAACAATAAACTGAGCGCCTCTTTATCGCCATTAAAATTATATCCAACTAGGCGCCACAGTATACAGTTCCCGCCAAACATCAATGAAGTAAAAGCTGTGGCTGATGATAGCGGAATTAAACATCGTAAGCTGTTAGTAATGTATGTTTAGTCATAATCTAAGTTGTACGAAAAAACTTTTGACATTAATGCAAGGATGAATCTGCTGTTATAGTAATGAACATTGAACTGCAAGACACTTCCCCATAGATGAGACATAAGAGTAATACGGAAGCATCGACGGCTAATTATGATTCGAGATTACATTTACCAATGTTTTCCAACCGACATTGATAAATACGAAGAAGCTATACACGCCTGTAGGAATCTATTGGTTTTCCATTGCAAATTGAGGAAAAAAGGTTCCAGACACTTAGACGCATGTTTGGGAAGAGCATGGGAATATAAAAATAGGCAGGGAGATGAAGAGAGTGCGGAGAAAGAAACCAGTGCCATGCTTTTTTTTCCTTTTTCTATGTACACTCAAGTTGATTATTGCTCCTTTGACTAAGTTGTCAGTACATTTAATGGCCTGTAATGATTCCAATAATAAGTCTAATCTCTATGCAAACCGTTAGTTGGACGGAGTGATGTGACGAGCATTGCATTACTATATAACTTGGCAGCTTTCATCAACTTGACTGGTACAAGAGACTCTGAGTGATTGCACGTTCACACCACACCTAAACTTTAAGCTTGCTTGCACATAATTTTCTACACGTGCACCTCCTCCAATGGCTTCACAACATGGAATAAACTATATTCCCTTGTATGTTACGTAGGGCTGATTATTGTAACTAAGTAAATGCCCGTTGTATTAGATCCTACTTGAAAGGATCACCTCTCTCTCTCCCTTGTAGATGGTTACTAAACTGTTTTTTTCGCCTTAAGGATAGCTCTCATCTATGTATGTTGAGTACCCCTGACGCATAATGTGCTATGCATTAAAAGTGCTTACCAACAGCGGCACAATTGTAATTCATCGTAGGAGCAAGCTTCGGATTGAATTTATGTCCTACCCTGGTACTATTGACATTAATAAGACAATTATGCCTTGATTTAAAAAGATATGAGAACGCACCGAATACATTTATGCCTTTATAAGGAATAATGGGAGTGGAAAAGTTAAGCCACAGTGCCAGTAATCAACTCAAGAGATTTGAATACGACACGCTAACGATTGTGTCAATAAAGATGTCTTTATGCACACCAAGTCTTGTTGTGTATTCTACGCATTTGACACGTGAGTTAAACATCTTTAGTAGTGTACACAATGTCGTCATTTTTTTCGTCACCACTTAAGCACGGACAAAACGACTTTCTCATTCAAGTTGCTTCAGAAATAGGACCATTACCTTTGTGTGCTGTAGAAATCCCCGACTCCGGACGGATTCCCATGACACTCTCCGTATTTACTACAAGTATGTGACTGATGAACAGATTTTTCTTAGGACCATATACATTACATGTTATATACATTTTCCTGGGGATCGAACTTCCTTTACAATCATATTTATTGCCCTTGAACACTTTTTAGAATATCATATGCTACTGCATACATAGCTAATCCCACACTCTAGAGGCATTCTAGCTTAGCTTGAATGCTTCTTTTTCCGACTTGAATTATTAGGTTTAAAATATCAGTCGTTCCCAGTTTATGTTTTTTGACGTCAAAGAAACTTAAAGGTAAAAGATAAAATATCGTCTAAACGAAATACAATCCAGCAAAGCGGGAAAACATGAGAGGTCACAGACCACGAAAGGGGTTACCCGTCATGGCAATGAAAAAGATCTGGAAATGTTTCACGGATTCAGCCATCAGGAATATGACTGGAAGAATAAAAATATCCGCACCGATATTGGGAACAGTGCGTGAAGAACCATTGAACGTACTTATCACACAATCGTGAGCTACGCTACAATAATATATATATATATACAGTATAGCTACTTTACAATAACTGGTACCAACACATGAGCTATGACACAATCTGTTTATGAACTTTCATAGATGTGTACATGAAAGTGGTGTATATGCACATGAGGCAATATGGGTAAATAGGGTGGTGGAGGAAAAATAAGAATATTATGTCATAACTAAGTTGAACTTTATGTTCGTAGTGACAAATAATTTGAGTAGAGCTATATGATGCAATATGATGCTAGATGCGAGCACCCACATGTTGGATTTTTACTCTTTGATTTACACCCGAAACCACTACCGACTCCACGGATGGACTTGCTCTCTTTCTGCTTCTCTGCCCCTTGACTTATAGGGTTATGGGCAGTTGTTGCTCGTCTTGTGGAGTAGCTTTGAGTGTGCTTAACATGTATTCGTATATGCTTTAATGATCTTTACCGTCCACATGCGGAGCAACCAAACCGAACAAATCCAAAACTCTCATAATTTTTTCACAAAAAACTCAAGTGTCATCAAAAATACTTTAAGGCTGACATGAGTTAGTATATTGTTCCTCTTGTCTTAACAATTTCACAGCTAATTCTCACTTGTTCCACGACAGCAGATGCCTAGGAAGAAAAGCATGATAAAAGTAATTTACGTACACTTTACAAGAAATTGCCTAAATAGTTTATAATCAAGTGTAACAAGCTAAATTGCCTTTTAAGATATTCACATATTATGGATCTTCCTTTCTCTTTGCACTTGGTAGGCCTACGTATACCCAGATCAGCCCTACTTGAAACACTTGAACATCATCAAAATTAAACAGACCTTCATGGAGCATACGAAAAGTCTTACATTGAATTTACACACACAAATATAATATATACACTACCTAGATCTCCAAGTAGTATAATCCCACTGTATATCTCAAACTGTCTGGACCATTTTAAATTAATTTTAATTTCCCTTGATGCCTTCCTCCTTTCTCCTCCACATATAATCACTTGACCGGTGGTGTATAGTAGATTCCTTTACGCATGTTGTTTTATTGCTGTGAGATTTCCTATACACGGTAAAACATTTTATATGCAATTTTCAAACAAATACAACTGTTGACAATCTTGTATTTAAAAATAGTAAAGAAACGTGTGTAATTAGCTTCAAGATTCATCTATTGATTTATTTATTCGTTTAAAGCTGCTATGTAGCCAACTTTTATAATTTTGTTTGTTTATATAATTCCACTAGTAAACTGTCAAGGTTCTAGTGCATTTATTGTAGTACCAGCTATGCGTTGATGACAGTTGGTGGTGAGACGGAGAGGGTATTTAAATGAATGTAAGTATATAATTACTAAACTCCGGAGCAAAAAGTTGTGGCCACTTTGAGAGATATGTGAATTTAAATGAAATCAGCATTAATAACATCAACGCGAGCTCAATTATAAACAATTACGCACTTGGCATCTTCATCAGTCAAGTCCATTGAACTAATGTCTTCTTTTCGTCATGCTGTTAAGTGACTAACACGTAACGTTAATAAACATGTATATGTATGTAATAGGTATGTACATCAGTTGTAGTGCAAAATGTCTACCCTGCTGTGTATCACATTGTAATGCCTACATAGTGCATATGCCACCACTTACCATATAGACACTTGCATCACATCGAATCCAATCTAATGTATGATAAAGATGAGTTCTAAAGTATGTCTATAGGTTGCATGGTATGATTCTTTAAGAGGGAAAAATTTATACAAGAACAAGTTGTATGGAAAACTGGACCATGATCACATAAAGTAGTAGTGTGTTTATGTGGTTTGATCTCAAGGATCTAAGGGGTGGACTGATTGTATGTAACACAAATCGTAGGGACAAGGGAAGTAGTTTGTAATTCAATCCAACTGGCTGAGAATAGTTGGTGTGGCGTAGAGCACAGAGGTCTGTGAATGCTACTACTTTTCATGTTGCAATGTTGGTGTATACAAAGGCCTGTACATACATAATCGGAGATGTAATAATAAAGCACACATATGAATAAAGGCTGAAAGACGAAGGAGAAGAAAAAGCAAAAGAAGGGAAAATCTCTGACATGGATAAGATTGCATCTTGTGTGTAGTACACACACAAGATGCACGTAAAAAGATGCTACTACAACAGTCCAGTGTTTCAAATAGTCTCAAGATACAAACACAATGTTGAAAACAAGAGCAAGTTTCGCTCCGTCTTGAAATAATGCTGGTTTCCCACGGTTCATCCATTCTAAAATCAACCAAGTTTTCTCCTATTGCCTTGCCTTCTGTTTTTCCTTCAGGATTAATGCGAAGCGATGGGAAATCTCTTTACGCACGGTTTTCAACATTTTAACTCTTCACCAATAATACTTTACAATCATAATAGACAAATATCAAAGGCCTGAACAGTACACTTGGTTTCTACAAAGTACACTGATTTTCTAGTTTACTGACGGTTATGTTTACTGCATTGGGACACCTAACTTTAAAACAGAGCCAAAAAGACATAGAGGAAGTATCAAGAGGAATCTCATCACAAGTATCTATATACAAAGTATTTTCCGTATACACAAGGTGTTTAGAAAATAGGACTTGCATTCGACAAGTGTGAAAATTGTACGTATTGATAGCTCACAACCTGTAACGAGAATAAGGGAAGCTCTTTTACATGAAGCGTTTTTAAGTAACAATTACGCCTCAGCGGGTTTTCTCTCCAGCTCCAAATCACTTGGTTCACTTTCCTCCTCATAATAGTTATGAGATGTGATCTGCCTCTGTGATGATGACTACTACATGTTTTCATCATTGAGTTTTTGGCGGCCATTACCTTCACAACTAAACAAAACAGATTCACTTTTTTTCTTCTTTACTCCTCCGTCACACAATTCCTTATTTCAAAAGCTAACAAAGCTTCGATTTCATACAGGGCAACAACTATTCCAAGCACACCAACACACATTACAAGTTTGTACTCCTAGCCTCCTCATCATCTTAATGACAGATGTTTTGCAAGTCAGGTCCATTTTCTCATACTATGCTGGTCCCACATAATGCGTATCAAGTACATTCACATTTTATCGTTTTAGTACTGAATTTATTTTTCAGTTAGCTAGGAGAGTTTGTGCACATTTTTTTAAACGAACCCCTTTCCTTTATTTTCATTACTGCTTAAAGTTTTGCATCACATGTTGTCTGTTGTAAAACTGCAAAATGAAATATTGAACACAAAGCACATTACATCCGTTCGCAATACAATGGACAGAAGAAACTTAACATATGATCCATATGCTACTAATAGTTTAGTTGAAAAACTGCAGTCAGTATGATAAGTAGCATGTTGACATAAATCCATTCCTTTCGCTTACTCCACTCAGTCTCTTTATGACATTAAAGTCAGGCGTATGTACGTCATTGTCGATTGTGTCATAACTGGGTCTAAGCCTAAGAAAATGAACGGAACGGCGTGAAATTTCTCTGAGAGAATAATAAAGATGCCGCAACACTTCTTTGTTTGTAATTGGTAGGAATTCAACAATGAAGTTCCAGTTATTTTCTGTAAAGCAGTATGATGCGTTTCTTTTGATTCGAACAAATATTTCACACCGGCATAATCAGAAGATGAAGAAGCGACCTGGATTTTTTCCGACTCAAAAAATATCCAGACATTACTGTTCTACAATGAAGGCTACATATTTTACCCATCTTCTTAAGTTTTACATCTTACAAGCATATGTTGTTCTTTTAAGTTTTATTCGGTATATCTTATGGGTATGCATGCAATGTATTATGGGTATATATGCAATGTTTTGGTGCACACTTAGATTCAAGCAGTTGTTGGTTCACAGGATACAAAACAATAGCATATATTACTACTACACTACGCCATCCCCCAATGTATCAGTCTTTTTACATGACGAGCGAGACTGGAAGCTGCTTTGTAATAATGAAGACAGACTTAATTTCTCTCTTTTAGATTTTCCCAAGCCCATAAAATTACATTGAGCTTCTCGACCCTTGTGATTAACGATATGGGGCCGTGGTGAATAAAAAATGTCTACTAGACTTTTCTCACTTTAAATCTTCACCCTTATTGATGCAGAAGGTGTTCATGGATAATAATCCATGTCTTCACATTGAATTTCAGCTATGATGAAAACCATTAAATCTGTATGAGCTCCTACTTGTTAAATGGTAACTTGTAGGCAATAGAGGAAAAGCAAAAAGGAACTTCTTGCTTTCCCATTATTGATTATCAAACCCATAAAAATGAGCTTTCCACTTCAATTTTATCCACTGCATTGGTTTTGGTATGCTTCGGAAATTCCTCAGGTTAAGATTTCGAAGAATATTTAGCTTGGGTTTGGCATTTTTAAAGTTCACCGAAGTTCACCCAAGTTTCTACACCTGGCACTGGAAGTACAGTCAAGCTTTGATGTCTAGTTGAGTTTAAATATGTAGAAAACTTAATTGAATGAGTGAAGTTTATTATTGCCATGCACTAGTATGACAACTAGTGCAACTAGTGCAGACAACGTTGTGACTACATTTGAACTCAATAGAACTTCCTCGCTTTTCTTGTTTTTCAATTTTCACGAATTTTTATATACCCGTAGTTTGTATGGTGACTCCGAAATGTTCGTTGATCCCAGTAATAAAATTACCTTATATTTGTTATTATTATTTTGAGATACTTCTAATTTTTAATTAAACTATAAGTATATGTATATAATTGAAAAATATGCACAAACTAATGTAGAAACATATAAGAAATTGTGCCTAAAGCACCACGAAACATCACCTAAGTCGTTCGTAATATATGTATGAGTTCCGTCAAACAGTGACTTAGAGTATGGAGCAGGAAGATTCAGGCTCGTAGGTCATGATTAGAACGATTTAAGTGGTAAATGATAAATGACTATGGTTCGACTTAAGTGTCAAAACTGATGTTTAAACTGGAAATAAATGTGCTAGGGAATTAGTTTATAACGCAAAGAGGTGAGTAGTTTGCTAAGTATGGATTAATTTCAAAGTTCAGATATGATCAAATGTATACACACATAGTTGAAAAATTGCGAAGTAGTATGCTAAGGTGGTGCATTCATACATATACGAGTTAAAGAGTTGGGGCCACGTGGCTGCAAAAAAATTGGATGTTGTAAACATTGGAAGAACAAAGCAATTTATCTTATGAAGATAAAATGAAGGTTTAGACAAATTCACGACGTATAACCCACGCCCTCCTTAGACTTCTACATGTTCCACAGTCACAAGAAAGACACCAAGTTAGTTGTTAACATTTTGCCTCCGTGAATAGAAATTTTTTTCACTAACTTGAGAGATACAGGAATGACGTGAGGAAGAAATTGAGGGAGAGAAAGGAAAAAGTGAACAAAATTAATATATCGTAATTTAAAATCATGTGATGACTTCATTACAGGAGAATTCTTTTCAATGAAATTTTTTATGAAAGAGTAGCAATATTATGTGCTACTACGTTATATTATGGTATGTGATGTTAGGTTATGATATTCCGTCTGATGTTCGGTAAAGTTGGATTATGAAAGAGCAAGTCAACCTTTATGTAAAAATGTTTCTTTCAAAAGTCTTTTAACCACATAAGCATGAACTGGGTTTGACTTGAACATGAAACGAATGGTGTTCATGTAATCTTCAATAGTTAACCCAGTGCACAGACAGCAGAAATAATGTACGAGTTAAGAGTTCACACTATATATTGGGTTATACACACTCAAATCAAAAGTGTAGACAAGTTGATATGTGAAGCCTGATGGAAGATATGGTATCAAAAAATTTTCTTTTCTTTTTCAACACATCCCGTAGTATAAGCAGTTTCTCGTGAAGAGGTTAAGGCGTCAAAAGATGGACATGCCTACATAATTACTTATTCAAGTTCGTGTAATTCGTGCAGATCAGTTGTATGCACAGGCCCAAGTATACTGATGATTTGTAGATATTTTAATTTTTCTTATGGACATATTCATCCTGAAGCTTCTTTATGGGAGAATTCAATTTGCGGGCGGACTGTAAAAATGAATGAAATCATTACTTCTCAATGGAGAATAAATTCCCCTTCCCCCTTCTTCCAACTCCGTTTCACATATCTACACAACAACAACATCCAACGTATATATACATATGTATATAGGTATATACATACATCTATATTTTCACATTTCATGTCTGCCAACCCTCCTAACCTCTTACAAAGTTAACCTTCATGTAAAGTTCATTTTGCTTTTACAATAAGTATCATGCACTAATGGCAGGCATTAAATCTCAAATTTAAACTTGAGCTGTCAATAAAAATATCTGAACTGGAGTTACTTCTTCCCATTTACAACGGCCTTTGACTGCAATCTGCTATGCAAGCTTGCTCTGCAAGCTAATTTTGTCTAACGCAACCTCAAGAAATTACTTTTAATTGTTATTGTCATAAATTTAAGCTGCTCATAATTTTCAAAGCAATATACCTCAATCATTCGAGCTTAAAAATAATTCATTCCTAAAGGCTCTATTGATATTAAAACTTAAGGGGCCAAAAAGAACCTATTTTAGAATCAATATATTTATTTCTTTTTAGTAGCATTGTCACTAATATTATCTGATTTGTACAATTTATAACGCAATTACTTGTAAAATCCAGTTTTTCTTTTTGTCTGTGTGAATCTACTGGAAAAAAGAGCTATATGACCGGAAATGAAAATGAATAGGGTCATTTAGATCTTCCAATGTTAGGCTATGTACATTGAATTCTAATCACTCTCCCCCTCTAACTTCCAACTTAAAAGTACATTATAAGGGACGGATACTTGGCAAGAGGAAGGCCTTATGCTCATTTACATAAGGATGGTTAGTAATGCAGATAATCTTTACCTAAGGCACGAACAACTTCTCTGTTCTTCCCGATAATCTTTTGGCTGTTTGATCGTGCCTTAGAAGTGGCTGGCTACGTGGTATCATTCATATAAACTGAACCATGTATAAGAGAAAAACAAAGAAACTATCACATGTATCAGTTGGGAATTCCTTTTTAAAGCTGTACTCCAAGTTCCATCATCCTCATCTCAGCATGTATAGACACATTAACGATGAGAATTCTTGAACAACTGCAACGTCAACTTCATTAGCAATGGAACTAAATCAGGATTCAGCTCACAAGGTTTCTTTCCATGCTTTCATGTTTTTCTTACATCAAAAATACTACTCCCATAAGTCCGTGGTGCAGGACACTAATAGGAAATAGTTACAAGTGAAGAAACTATGTATATACAGGTGCGAAATAACAGCAGTCACCTTTGCATTACCTAAGGAAAATCCAAGAGTAAACTACTCTATCAGTTTATCTAGAATATAATGAGAATGGGAAGCACAACAGGTTGCAGGTTGCTGCCAACTTCACCCTTTTTATTTCCGTTCACCGTCTGTTATTCTGTACCAGGTTGTTAATGTCATATCTAGAAAACCTGTGATTGCAAAATGGGTTTCTTTTATGTCCAGATATCTAAGAATACAGAATGTGCGTGTCTACGGAGCTCAACCTGAGCTGACTTCCACTTGTAGCATATGCACTTAGGTATGTATGTATGAATAAGATGTACGAATGATGATATACCTGAATCAATTAAATATTTATATTTAGCAGGTGTCTAGTGTAATATCAGTCTTGGAAAGCTATGCACGAAATCGGGAACTGAATGCCTTGCTAATATTGAATCAGCTTGACTCACTAATATTAAAGATATACACTTGCTTTCGCAGTGTTCAATCACCTATGGGTCAGTAATGCTGAGCTACATTCGACTGACGAATATTGACTCAACTTGCATCACTTGTGTTGAATCAACTTATATTACTAGTGCTGAATCAACTTACTTGTATTAATAGCGTTGAATCACCTTGTCTCAGAAATCCCCTTTTTTCAACTACTACATGTATTTTTACCTAACTAAAGTATTATCATGTACCTCACTTAATTAATGCTGAATGGACTAGCCTCAGTCGTGTTATATATGATATAAATTGTACATATGTATTATGTTAATGTGAAACTGTTTTATTACCCATTTCCGTATTATATTTTGTCTGCCTGCTGTCTTAAACGACCACTATATTTACATAGATACAGTTTACAGAGGTTGCTACAGATAATCCTTAAATGCGGCAATGAATCAAAGTGTGGTATTCAGATTCTAAACTGAGATTTGATTGACTAATAACTTGTACCCAGTAGGATTTCAATTATACAGCGCTTGCAACCTGACGCTCCATTACTTTTTTTCACATGCGGTTTCCTTGCCTTACACAAAGTGCTAACTTTGAACCTTTCCTTAATACGAATCAAATGCCACTCATGTCTACATTTTCGTTCATTCACTTGAACCTGCACAATGGAGTGTAGAGGAAACATGTACTGAAATACTACACACACTAAGGGCTGCGGGTGTAATATACATAGAAACAACAAGTGCTCCCCAGACAAGTCTATGGCCGATTCCCATTAATAAGTGGATTGCCTATCTACTCGGAAATCATTTAAAGCAAGTAGTAAACAAATCCTAAGTATAGGTCTCTCAATCTGTCTTCACAAGGTTATAACATTGCAGGGATTCCCACTAAACTCCCTCACATATGATGACTCAAACCCATAAACAGGGAGCAGGACCCAAGATGAGATTTGGTGTATCGGCGTTAACTACCCGTTGAAGGGAAAACTAAAACCGGAGTTCATTTCTGTCAGAGCTTCATACGCTCAATAGTTTGACTTATGTGGATCTCATTATTAGCTGTATCGACGAAGGGACGACCCAGTAGTTGTTGCTAAGTATATATGTTCTGTACGCAAGTACTTTACATATGTATTATGTTCATGTGTGTACATTCAAGTACATTTCGGGTGTACTACTGTAAACCGTCTGGATACTTCACCATGGTTTGCCAGGATATAAGTTGAAGTTTAAAGAAACAGTATAGAGAATTTCAGTGCTTTGAGCTGGTTCTCACGACCCTCATATGCCAGTCTTCCTAAAATCTTGAGAAGGTGGGTTGAATGAGGATACCCATTTAAGCAGAATAACATGTTCCACAACACTTTTCTTAAAGATTCGAGGACTATTTTAAAATTTGATACTTGAACTTCTAGGATTAGTTATTCCGACGCAGGAGCTCCGTTCTCTCAAACCAGTTCACTTACATTAACGGTTAGAAAGAAACTCTACGAAAAATCTCCACATTTTTGGAACTTAATATTCTTGTTTTATCTAAAAACCATTTTGAGTTGAATTCTCCCAATAAACGTACGTACATGAATACCTTATTTGCAATCTCAAAAATGAACGAGCGTTTTTGATTCAAAACAATATGGGAACTCTTCAAGTAATCTGAAGTCATGCTAGTCTAGTCATTACTATATAAACATACGGATTTAAACCAACATTATAATATATATATATTATAATAATATACTGAACCGTGCATCCGATGGTTTCATGTTGGCAAGAAATTAACGCAAAATAGATTTCGTGGTAAATGAAAAGAGAGGAGAACAATCCCTTTGCATTATCCATACACTGTTTTGTCTCCTTAATCATCCAATGTCTTTATTTGGTTGCAAGTTCTGATTACATCCAGATCGTTACAAGATATATACTCGGTAGGGTTTAAGCTACCACATGAAGAAGCCTACACGAAGGTTTTAAAGTTTTACAACATACTGAAGAAACTTGACAGACTTGCCTTATTTTCCTCAAAAGTCCTGGTGTAAAATAGGCATTAATAGTTATTGTACCTCCAGAGATATGCAGGATGAAAAATCTAGTTACTGCGATGGTTCCAAAGATTGGAAGAGTATAGAGGAACACCACCATAGAGAAAGAAAGAGAGAGAAGATGCTCCTCACAGCATGGTTCTACCACGATCATCTCAATTAACCCGTTGAATCGGCATTTTAATTCCTTAATTACCAACAATCCCAGTGCTATCGTGCAAGAAAACCCAACGTTAACAAAGCCTCGGGCTGTTTCTACCTCGAGTCGATTAGTAGTCATTCAAATATTTAGTACCTCATGGGTTTCAGCTATGGATTATATCCTAAACATCGACATACATATATACATCAATCCATGCTTATATATTTTTATAACTATAATGTACATGAATGTATACGCATGCAGTATGTACAATAATGCTCATCTATTTGATTAGACTAACTTACGCACCTCGTCGTTTTAGAATTTAGATTACATAAAGGTATCTATCTCTATTTCAGATACATTAGCTTATTACCAGTATACTCATCTCAAGTACGAGACACTAGACAAATAAGTTTACATCCCAAGTTCTAATTTCCTCATCTCAAAGTCTTGCATACTGCAGTGAATTCTAAATCCTAATAATCTCTTAAACAACGATAGAAATTGATGGTATGAAGGGGAAAAGGAAGTAAAATAATAATGATTAGGTGGGGTAATAGCTAAAAATTAGGCTGAAATCATACCAATCATTTTTAATGATTTGATTCGTCTCACTTACTTAAAATTAGTTTCCACCATCTATTACAATGTAAAGACAAGATTCTCTATAACAAAATTAGTGCCTCTCTCGTTTACTGCACGTGTATGGGAACATATCATTAGATGAACTTTATCTCAAAAGTACACAAAGCATTAAAAGTATTCCAATTAGGATATTTACATGTACACCTTTTAGGACGCAAATACAAAATGTTTTGGTAGCTTCTATACGATCTACTATCATAATTATAGGGTCTAGTGTTATATGTTTTGCAACGCAGTGTCCGTTTAAGTTTCCCATGTGCTCTTATGTTGTTTGCTGAACAGTGCCATACTATTTTACAATGCTTAACAGCAATTCACTGCAAATGCTATACTTCGGCAGGAACAGTATGCATGAAGAAAGGTATTATGATCTCCTGTTGATTCCTCCAACTTAAAAAATCATTGGAGTTGTTTAAGTACGTGTTACATTGATATGATATCTCACGCTGTGATGTGAATGCAAACAGATTTGAGGAGGAAGGGGCAGTGCATTACAAGCAAAGAGGAGTCTACCTTTTACTACAACACCCGAGATTGTCAATGTAATTCAAGCGCTCTCCATAAACATATAGTTAGTGTTGAGATCGTCCTGAAGATAGGAAGACCTGCATAACTATCTGGAAGAAGATGCTACTTAAGATAATTTTCTCTTGTGGTACTTGAGAGAGAGAGAAAAAGAGATCTCCGAGATATTGCCACAGTGATAAAAAATATTTTGCATTTAAAATACACAGTCCAAGTGAGATATTAAACTTGGTCGTGGATGAAGTTACTCTCCTGCTCCTCCAAGGATCATCCTGTTCTTGTATACCTTCATCACAGATGATGGTAACCATGGAACTTCACATTCTCTGCTTAGTTAAAGAATATGTGATCTCTAATATAAAACAGACGTATGCTGAGCGAGGACGAGAGCTACGAGACTGCGAGAACAACACTGACCGGAAATGGATGAAAAAAATTCGACTTTTTTCTCATTTCATTCCTCTCGCTATAGTACATATGCACACACTATTTGCATCTCTCATTCTTTCCTTACGAAAGTTTTGGTCTTATAGAGTCTTAGTTTATACAAGTCTCATCCTTATAGAAGCCAACTTCACTTGATATTTATAATGTATGTGTTTGTACTAAAAGAAACCCTTATATTGCACTACAAGTTCAGACTACCCATTATGCACTACAAGTTTACTTAGCTCAGTACCCTTTATCAACCACCAAGGTCTATTCTTTTTACCGTCTGAATAAACAGTTACGAAATGAGACTATTGTCATTTTTCTCAAGTTATTTCGTGTGCTCGTCTTATTTACACAAGTGCGTGTGTCTTTTACGTTCTGAACTATTCCCTTTGTGTAATTTTTCTCCGTTTGTATTTTTGTGAACAGGCATAAAAATAACACTGTTTCGATATATGGAACTAAATGCATATAGCAATGAAAAAGGCATTACATGACGATACCTTGATCCTGCAATGACTGAACGAGCACAAACTGCGCACATGATCACTAGGACAGAAACAAATGCTCAACATACAAACAAAGGTATGAAACAAATTTTCACATAGAAAACACATCTTAGCCCCCGTTAATAATTTGAATGCCAGGTACGCTGTTAGGCCTTAAACAGTGTTTAAATTAAATAGTACTGGTATTTAGTTTCATCCTTGTTAATGATATGCACATATGCTTCTACATATAGAGTTCGAAGTTCTCACTTTTGTAGAACTTAGCGGGGAAGCCTTTGATAATTTATTAGCAAGGTCAATTTCCTCATTTTTCTCCCCGGATTTTTTATCTCCCTCGGAATCCTAAAGAAATACGGTTGAAGGATTTCTGTGGATGAAATCTCTTGCGGATAACAGACAGATGCTACTGTGAATGAAATAATCTTAAGAATAAAATTCTCCTGTACATGAACTTCTCTTGCGGATAAAATACAAATACTCTTGGGGATGAAAAACTTTTGAATCCTACGGACTATCACTCAATGTCTTCTAGACAATTGTCAAGGCACAAGCCACCGAACTGCCGGCGATTGCTTGAAATGCTTATGCAGATGCAGGGACATTAATAATAAACCGCTGCGGTGCTTGCTAATGTAAAAGGATGTTGCAAGCACCAACATTACAACTGAATTATACAAATTGAGAGTATGCATTACATACGGAAACCTGTAGAAAATTGTACACAGAAAATGAATTACCACCATAAAGAAAACAGTTTTCACAGAGCCATATCGTTTCCAGCGCGTGGTGTAGTGCCGGATAAATTTATTTAAATGGAAAACCTTCTTGTAAATTTCAAATGAGAGACATATAGTAATTCATCAAATTCACAGCTACTGCAATAAAAGACTTACCAAGTCAGGGAACATGTTTGCAGAATATCAAAGACCTCAAGCCTGCTGGATTCATTAAAACAAATTACATCAGTCTTTAATGTTGTAGTTTCAAATGCATACACATGCTAAACCTTTTTGAGGTAATCTGAGCCGACATGACTTTTCTTTTGCCTTTAATAAAGCGTTAGAGATGTAGTTTCATGTTCTACAAAGACCACATTTTCTTTTTAATTTCCAAGCTTGTCTTAAACTAGCTGTTAGCCCGTGCTCCGCACGGGTAATACGGTGTCTTTTTTATAATAATTATAAAATAAATAATTTTATGAATTTTTATTTTATTTTAATTTTAATATTTAAAATTTTAATTTTAACATTTTGATTTTAGTATTTAAATATTTTAATTTAAATATTTTAATTTTAATATTTTAATTTTAATATTTTAATTTAAATATTTTAATTTAAATATTTTAATTTTAATATTTTAAGTTAAATATTTTAATTTTAATATTTTAATTTTAATATTTTAATTTAAATATTTTAATTTTAATATTTTAATTTTAATATTTTAATTTAAATATTTTAATTTAAATATTT